>PVJH01014110.1:0-58064 GCA_004026705.1 Nesogale talazaci
AAATAGCTAGCTAATGGGTTACAAAAATATTCTTTTCTCAAACATAATTTGATGGAGAATAATGGGAGGTTTTCATAATTATTTTTAATTTAACAAATTCTTAGGTTTGGGGTCAATCAGGGAGGGAAGGGAAAAATAAGGAGCTGATGCCAAGGGCTTAAGTAGAAAGAAAATGTTTTGAGAATGATAAGGGCAACAAATGTACAAATGTGCTTGACAAACAATGGATGGATGGATGGACTGTAATAAGAGTGGTATGAGCCAGCAATAGAATGATTAAAAAACAAATAACAGTATTTAAGAAAAAAAATAACTCAAAATTCAAATGAATCCTTAAACTGCGGTGGGACAATAGATACTAAATACTAGATACTAGATAATACTAGATACTAGATAAATAATAGATACTAGTATTAAAAAGTTGCTTGTTAAACCCTGATGAGTTCTTGTTTATGGTCCAAATGTGAACCTGCTGAATCTGAATGTATTGAAGTTCATGCCCAGTGCAAAGAAAGAAGAAAAATAGCCTCTTTAATGTGGAGAGAAAAACAACAAAACAGTTTTTCAGACCCATTCCTTCTTTCAAAACATTAGAATTATATGATATGATATATGTTTTACAAATGTATCTTCTTGCTTTGATTTTCTTTCATCAACATGCTTTATTCTCACTTATTGTGCTGAATTACTTAGGTCTTCTGCTTTCTTAGAATCTGCTCTAGTGCTGCACATTTTTTGATTCACAATTAGTTTTCACAAAAATAAATAGACCCTCAAGAGATTGATAATTTATTTAATTATGTAATCAAGTCGCTGTGATATGTAAGAGGACATTTCCCCACCATGTATCCAGCCTTGTCTTAAAAAAGAGAAAAACTATTCTCTTGTTGTTCATTATGTATAGGTCATTACTAATTCATTTTCACTGTTTTCTCCATAAATGAAAAATAAAATTTCCTTGACAGCTTTGTATTAAAGGTTGACTAATGAGAAAGCTTAGGCGTATTGGTTGTGTGCGGGACTGCAGCCCACTGAGATAGAGGTTCAATTCCAGCAGCAGCTCCACAGGAGCAAAGACTGGGTCACCTACTCCCACCACCAAAGGGCAGTGATGCCCTCCCAAAGCAAACAAACAAACAAACAAACAAAAACCTTAGAATAATTTAATGTTCACATGAAAAAGTTCTTTTGCAGCAGCTAGACCAAATAAGGCTTATGTAGTTCCTTTTTCATTGCTTTATTGTTATCATAGCATAAATCAATATCCAAAAATTCCCTGGGATTTAGATACATATTGTCTATGCCTTGGTTAAAAATATGTTTTTATTTGTTCATGTCTAATAACAAGTATGCAATACAAAATAAATAGCAAGAAAATTTATTTTAAGAGAAGTAATTCCTTGGTAAAGCAACAACAAAAATAAATGAGAAAAAACCTTAATAAGATTGTAGCACATAGGGTAAAAGCTGGGGCTTCTTTTTTTTTTTTAAGCTGGGACTTCTTATACTCAAAAGGGAAAAAAAATGCATTCTATCTATACCGTAGAAAATGCCCTAATTTTCTTATCTTGTTACTTTAGATAAGTTGCTTAACTTTTCAGTGTGATTTATCATTTTATTATGCAGAATTTTTATATCTACATCATGTTTCATGAAAAAATGATATAATGGAAGTAGTATCAGACAAATGGTAGATTTTTCATATATGCTATTATTACTGAGTAATGAGTACACATCCTGCCCCATAACTGAACTCCCCCAAAAACAGGGTGTCAGGTTAATATCATTTTGTCAGATGGAAAACACCGTGTTTAAGAGAAATAAACACCTCCAGGAAAAACATTCTAAAGATAATTCTATTTTGCTTTTCTAAATTTAACAACTCCAAGAGCCTTTTGATAAAATGTATAATTGATATGGCAACTTTCTACATAGTCAGTGATTACAAACAGTTATTTTTAATAAAAGTGGTGGTTTTTGATGCCCTGGAGTTGGTGGTAACAGTGTCCTTTGGTACAAGTGAACAAAGTATAGCTAGGTCCTACACCATCCTCAAACTGTTCTTATGATGGGCCTTATAGTCAAACCAACTGTGTCCTTTCATCCTGCTGATAGCCTTCCTCTTTCTTTTTTATTTTTTTACTGTCTTTCTAGTTTGCCAAGCATGATGTCCTTCTATAAGAACTGGCTTCTTCTGAAATATGTCCAATGTCAGTAAGATGAAATCTCACCATCTTAGCCTCTAAGGCAGATCCTGGCTGTCCTTTATTCCAACACATATTTTTGTTTGTTCTTTTTGGCAGCCAATAGTGTTTTCCACATTCTTCAGCAGCACCATATTAGAATGTATTTATTCTTCTTAAGTCTTTAAGTATACTAAAACAGATAAAGTACTCAAAGTACTTGAGGAAAAATTAATACTAAGACAGGAAAAAAGGAGAAACAATTTTATATACTTTAAATAGTTTTAAATACAATACCATGTGGTTCTGTAATTCTATCCCTGAGTATATATAGAAACATTTATATATGTGTGTGCATGACATATACATATAACATATATTTCATAAGCACATACATACAAATACCCCAAAGCCTTGAAAAAAGATGTGTTAGTTCGGGTAGACTAGAGGAACAAATTTCATAGATACACATATAGATATAAGGAAAAGTTTTATATACAAGAGGAACAGGACATTAAGCCCAGTCCAGTTCAAAGTCATAAGTCTGATATTAACCCATATGCCCGAAATCAGTCTATAAAGTCTCCTTCCGACTCAAAAAGTCACAGGTGAGTGAGTGCAGAATCCTGGTGCTGGCAGGGGTCTCCACATGGCTCCTCACTTCCAGGGCTCAGGGTCCATGAACAGCAGAAGCAACTCATCGCTGGCAGAGGTCTCCATGTGGCCACCCCAGCTTCAGAGGTCTAGCTCCATCAGGGCAAAGCCGTGTGGTCTCTCTGCTGGCTACTCCAGCTTCTCAGACGCTGCCATCTTGTCTTGTCCGTGATTCATCTTGTCCATGTTAGTCTCTCAGACTAACTCCCAACAACTGAGGAAGATAGCTTCTTATCTTCACGAGGGAAATATCGTGAAATTTCCCAAAAGTCTCAGGAGAAAGCTTTACCCACATAGAGGCCTCATTGGCTACTCAATGGCTAGCTCGAGATTAACAGACTACACTCCACCCCTATATCTCAATCATAAAATTAACAAAAGCACATGACTGCCACAAAAAGTATTTAAACAAATATGTACATATGAATGTTCATAGCATTGCTATTACAATAGTCAAAATGCAGTGACAAACCAAAATCCATCAACTCAACTGATAAATATCTTTTTTAAAAGTAGGTAAACAAAAAGTAGGTACAGCTGTCTCTGCTCCAGGCCCACGAATCCCTCCACCTGCTCCCCCGCCACCAGACTCGCACCATGGCTAACCATGAGCATACCTTCATCACCATCAAGCCAGACAGCGTGCAGCACGGCCTGGTTGTCGACATCCTCGAGCCCTTTGAACAGAAGGGATTCCACCTGGTGGCCATGAAGTTGGTTAAGGCCTCTGAGGAACACCTGAAGCAGCACTACATTAATCTAATTACTGTCTCTATAGATTTACCTATCCTGGATTCCATATAGGGGAAAATAAGCACAAAAGAAGGAGAAAGCAAAAACAAAATGAGCAAAGTGACAAAAAAAAAGAATAAAAGACTTCGATTAAACATAACTCTAAAAATATTAAAAATGGGAAGAAATGTAAATAAGTCCATGGGAAACCAAATTATAAGATGTGCACCTAAATGTCATTGTTAGGTGGCATCAAGTTGGTTCAAAACCAAAGCAATCCTATGCACAGCATACCCTCACTATACCTAGCACAATCAACTGTATAATATTCTCTGTCTGATAACAAGACTCTTCGTATCACTGGTCTATGGTCAGAGGAGACTTAGGGTGGTATAACCCATATGGGGTTCCAGCAAATGAATGTTGTGCTCTCATTGACATCCAAAGTGTCCTGCAAACTGGATGTTCAGAATTTGTTCCTCCCTCTGTGATTGAATTTCATTATTTTTAATCTTTTGATTACTTGGGCTATTGTACCTCTTTCATGTGTACAACTTTCATGAGTCAACACCTCACTTTGATAGTCGCTTGCTTTAAGACAAGCCTTCAATGCTCCAGATGCTATTCTTTGTGATACCTGAGAAATGCCATCTGTTTTCTTCACTGTAATTTAGTACAGCACCAAAATCTTCAGTGAACTCTGCATGAAGACATATATTGAGAAGGGAATGTCATAAAAAACTAATTGACAACTATAGGTCATCTTAAAAATATTGATATATCTATGGTTTACATATGTCCCTTATTCACTGTACAGATACCATTATCATTTTATTATATAAATCATCACAAATCATCCCCATGATACATGTAGTATTTCTTTTGATAGTATCATTAATTTATCCAGTGGTATGTGATTTAAAACAGTAAAGAAAAGGAAAGGATATATGTATAAGATAGATTTTAAAGCAAAATTCATGGTTTCTTGACCTGCACAAAACAGAAACTTGAATAGATGCTATTTGCACAAAGAAATAAGGTTGGAGTATCTATCCTAAATTTCCCATGTTTCCTACTCCACTGTACATCCCTTGTTGTAGCTGAACTTGTCTGGTAGAACCAGGAGCATGCTAGTTGGTGGGAGGAAGCATTTGAGAACTAGAGGAAAGATGCATATTTCGTTGTTACTATACTGTGTTTTAATTGGCTCATTCATCTTCTCCCTGCAACCCCTCTGTAAGAGGATGTCGCTTCACTATTGATGGACTTTGGGTCACCAATCTGGATTTCCCATATTTATAATGATATAATTTTATTTCTTTGATGCCTCACAACGGATCCCTTCAACACCTCGTGGTCACACAGGCTGGTGTGCTTCATCCATGTGGGCTTTGTTGCTTCTGAGCTGGATGGCCGCTTGTTTACGCAATCCTTTAAGAGCCCAGACACTACATCTTTTCATAGCTGGGCACCATCAGCTTTCTTAACCACTTTTGCTTATGCACACATTTGTCTTCAGTGATCAAGTAGGGAAGGTGAGCATCATAGAATGCCAATTTAATAGAACAAAGTGCTGGGAGAGGTGATACTGGAATGGTGGAGTAGAAAGGGGAAACCCATTTCAGGGATCTCCATATAACATCCCCTCTGGGGCATGGCTGGCAGGGATGTGAGTGAGGGGACACATTGGACAGTATATGATATGAAATGATAATTTGTAAGTCATAAAAGGTTTGTGTGGGGGAAGGGAAATATGGGGAGGTGGAGCTGGGGACCTGAGTAGAGGAAGGATATTTTGAGAGTGATGATGGCAACCTGTGTGCAAATGAGGTCTGCATATAATTGATGTATGTATGGACCGTGAGGGGAGGTGTATGAGTACCCAATAAAATGATTGATTTTTAAAAAGGGGAAGAGGAAAGATGAGCTTTTTTTTTTAGAGGAGGTTTATACTATAAGGGCTCAAGTGGAAAATGTTTGGAAATCAATGTGGCAACATGTGTACAAATGTGCATGTTACAGATGATGCATTGAATGTTCTGGTAGCTGCAAGAGCCCTCAATAAAATTATTTTTAAAAAAAGAATTAAGGTTGGAAATAGCGGGGAACTTTCAGTATCACTCATTTACAAAGGCAGAACCATAAGCACTACATTAACACATCAAGAAAATGCAAAGAAAGCATGGAAATAGTAGAAATATTGTAGCCTTAAGCTTACATTCATAGAATACTATCAAAGAAAGAGTTTTGAACCAACCCCCAACAAGTTACAAGGTAGATAATGACACAGGTTTGTCTCAGAGAAGGCATTTACACTTCTATTGGGAGGTAAATTGTGTGGGGAAAACTTCCACTGGGAAAAACCCTTATTATTACTTACATAGGCCACCACCAGTTCCACCACCCACCAATCCCCAACCCCCGTTGAGAGAAAACATCTGCTATTATGTTCTAAAATGGATACTTTTGATTCAGTATATCCATCCTCTGCTGACCCAAGAAAAGCCCAATAAACAACTGGGAATTTAGAATCAGTCTTTTCGAAGTAGATAGCATTTGTCTTAGGTCACAGCTGTAGGATCTGTTTCCACTGAATTTTACACTTACCTGAAGTAGATTTAAGGAAATGAAATATTTCGTTTCCTGATTTTTTAATGATCTGTGGCTTTGTTTATGTATTGCATGTGTTTTTAAAAAACATTAGCTGAGATTTAATAAACCTATAGCATTCCATATTTTATCACATCCAGTAGAATTGTACAATTGCTACAACCATCAGTTTTCAAACATTCTTTTACTACATTGTCTCCATGAAATTCTCTCCCATTTATACCACCAACACTACCAGCACCACTATACTGCCCACTCTACAAACCCCTCATTCTGCTTGCTGTCCCTATAGATTCATCACTCTTGGGTTGCGTGTACCCAAAACTGAAAAGCATATATAACACAGCTTCACTGGGGTGACCTCAATTGACATGAACCCTCTGAGACACACTTTAACATGAACAAGCAAAATAATACAAATAAAAAACTTTGGAAACCAGATCAGGGCCAACCTGCATCAAAGGAGGAGAAATATTGACAATGTTTTAACTGTTCAAGTCAGATTTATGCCTTTGATCTTTTGTACTTTTCTCTCCCAAGCACTCTCTTTAGGTTACCATCTTCCTCCATTTCTTCAATTTTAAATAGGTATGATTCTCCAGAGCTTTATTTATTTTTTATTTTGTTTATGTAGTTCCACAAATGAATCCTGTGCTCCCACTGCCATTGCTTTTCTGCAAACTCAAGTCTCACAATTTAGGCTATGATACATTGTGTTCTTGATGTCATTAACAGCTCTTCACACAGTCATTCGTGCTCAATTATTGGAACTTTCCTGATGGCCTGGAAATTCAGATTGAATATACACAGGCCATCTTTTGACTCTCATGGACATGTTTTAATGTTCAACTTCAACCTGGACTTAAATATAAGCAATGTATGATCTTTTCCCCAGTCTGACCTCCTGTTGGCTGAGATTGATTTTCTCCATTGTCTCCCACAGATGTAGTCGATGTGATTTTTGTGTATTCCATTTGGAGAAGTCCCAATATAAATATATTTGCAAAAATGAAGTCATTGGTCTTGCAAAATTCTACCATGTGATCTGATCTCTAGCTTATTTTCTATAATGACAGCCATGTTTACCCACTACTGTTCTTTCCTATTTCCAACTTTTGAATTCAAATCACCATTAATCATCAATGCATCTTGATTGCATGTCTGATTAAATAATGAAGATGTTGGTAAAATTCTTCAAGTTATTTACCCTTAGTTTTAGTGTTTGATGCATAAATTTGAATAATATTTATATACACTTGATTTTCTTGTATGTGGATATACATTTTATCTCAGACAGAATCTCACTCAAGATAGATCTTGGTATGTCCTTTTTGGCAATGAATGTGATGTCATTCCTTCTGAATTTTTAATTTTGGCATAAAAACTGTATGATGTCTGATGCAAAATGGCCCACAGTCCATTTCAAGACTAATATCTTAGGGTATCAAACTTTACTCATTTTATTTTTTATGATTTCTGATTTTCCTGGATTCATACATCATACATTGCAAGTTCTGATTATTAATTGGTATTTACAGCTGTTTCTTATCATTTTGAGTCGAGTCTTACCAGCAAATAAAAGTCCTGAAATATTGGTTCCAGCCAATTATAATGGTCACCATTACCTTGAGAAGGCAGCTCTTCCTCAGTCATGTTTGGAGTGCTATTACTTTATTAGACAGTGTCCTGCTTTTACTTATGAAGTTTTCAGTACATAATTCCTCTAAGGCAGATAACTGTCTCCTTATTCATGAATTACTCTTAGTTTGGAAGATCTGCTGAAACCAATGTTCATTGTGTAACCCTATTAATTGAAATAGTAGACAAACTCACTGAGATTTGAAAGACTAGAGCAAGCCTCAGAATACCATATTTACCATGTATAAACCAAGTTTTTCCAGAATATTTTTAATGCAGTTTTGTGATAAAACTAGGTGCCTCTGCTGATATTTCAGTTGGCTTATACTCGAGTAGATGGTAACTCCTGTGGCAGGCATGTATTTGTGTCTTTCATGATTGGGAGTGCAGGGGTAGAGTCTAGTAGTCTGTCAATATGGAGATAGCCAATGAGACCTCTGTGTGGGCATGGCTTTCTCTGAGAATTCTGGGAAATCTCATGATATTTCCCCCATGGAAGTGAGAGACTATTGACTCAGCCATTTGGAGATGCTCTACTGACAAGACACAAGGCTGATTCCCTGTGAGCCAATCCAGAAGGAAGCTACATGGGCTTACCCTGATGGAACCAGACCTCTGGGGCTGGAGAAGCTATGTGGAGAGATCTGCCAGTGCTGAGATACTTGGGAAGCTGAGAGGAGACCCTTGCCATCGCTGATATGCTTCTACCACCACTGGATACACAAGATTCTGCACTCACTGGCTTGTGATTGTCCTGGCTTCATTGCATGTACTTCATGACTCTGAAGAGGACTGTTGGATTGGTAACAGACATATGGGCTATTATCAGACTTATGGAGTTGGACTGGACTGGGTTGGGATGCTTTCTCAATGTTCCATTCCTCTTGTATATAAACCTCTCCCTTATATACATATGCATGTTTATGTATTTGTTTCTCTAGTCTACTTGGACTAAAACAACTCCTGAAGGGAACACAAGTTTAACAGACTGGAGTAAACACAGCAATATTTAGAAAAGGTAGAGTAAAGCAAACCTTGAATTAAATAATAATATTTAGAAAATAGATATAACATTTATTGGAAATTTTAGAAACAACTTAGAATAAAAGCCAAATGTAACTTTGGAAATGAATAATATGTATGTCAGGCGGGGAAAACATAGAAATGAATGGGTATATAGCAGAATATCTATGACAAAAGAACTAGTAAACAAAAAATTAGACTATCATAAAAATTCCTGAAGAGTAGAAGGAATAGAGATTGTAATTAAATGATTATGTTAATATACCCATGAAAAATAGTCAAAACGTTTAATATACAAGCCGTTGGAACCCCAAAGTGGACAAGAGCTATTTGGGGACACACACATACTCAAGTTCACATACACATTCATTTCCTTATTTATTTTAATTGCAGTTAATTGTCTTTTATTATCATGTAGTAATCTTTTTTTGCATTTTTTAGCATTTTCTTCTTCCTTGTACTCATTGTTATTTGTGTAATTATTATTATTTTTAAGCGTGGCAAAAACACATCCAACAAAACATTCTTCAATTCATCAGTTTCTACATTTATAATGCAGGGTCATTGATTATATGCTTCATGTTGTACAGTCATTACTGATATCCTTTTCCAAATTATTTCACCAACGTTAACATAAGCTCCATTTGCCCAAGCAAAACTCTTCCTCCTTCACCCATAGTAACTATAGATCATGTCTGTTTATTTGTTTTTAGTAATTTTCTCAATATAATATTAATATATACTACCCTTTCATAGTTAAGCTGTCTTTTTAAAAGAATTGTACACACATCATCACTATCTGTCCTAGTACTTCATTTCTCTTCAAACACTCACAATTTGCTCCCCAAGTTATCCCACTATCTCCCCTCTGTACCTGATAAGCCAGGAGATCAATTATTGTCTCTATGCACCCCTCCTTCTGTAGTTCATAAACTCAGAAACCTAACAGAAACATTAAAAACACTAAAGAAATTAAACAGAAACAAGAAAATCATAAAAAATATAAAAAATAAAGAGCAGAGAAAAAAAGACCACAAACAATATTTTAAACGCCAGAGAAGAAATTTCTGTCATGGAACAAGCAAGAAATGTTTGAGCTTACAGCAGATTTTAGGTTAGGTCAAGAAGGAGATCAGCTAACCAGTTTTAATATTATACCATGATTCTATACACCATAATCAAGTTCACAATAATCTCTGTCTTATAGTAAAGGTGTTTGAATAGCTTCATATGCATAATTAGTTATTTATTTTAGTATAAATGCATGTATATATACATACATATATACACATATATCACAAATACCCATAAATATCCATGTCCATACATATAAAGTGACTTCCAAAAGACCATGGAAAGGGAATTAAATGATAATGGAGTTTTCTGTGAAAATCTGAAGCCACTTTGTAAACTTATCTTGTACACATACCATACTCCAGTGTAAACGAAGGACCCTAATTTTACCACAAAAACACGGGGAAACTTTTTCAGCATAAAAAATGGGCTGAGAAAAAAAAATGGGCTGAGGGGGGTTGAGCCCTGGTGGCGTAAAGGGTTGAGTGCGGGACTGTGGCCCGTGGGCTTGGCGGTTCAAATCCAGGGGCACCTCTCAGGAGCAGCGCTGGGTAGCTCCCACGACCACCAGAGGCAGTGATACCGCCCCCCCCAAAAAAAAAGAAAAAGAAAAAATAGGCTGAATCAGTGATGCCCCCCCCTCCCCCCAAATGGGCTGAAAAAACACGGTTTATATTGAAATAATGGCTGATGAAGCAAATGTATTTCTATTCAACAACCAAAAAAACACACTCAATGCCATCGAGTTGATGCCGACTCAGGGACCTTTTCGGACATGGGAGAACTGCTCCTGTAAGTTCGAGGAACTCTATCTCTTAGCAAAGCCCCATCTTTCTCTTGCTGAGCGTTGCTGATTTGGATTTGCTGACCTTGCAGTTTGCAAAGCCCAGTGTGACCACGAAGCCCTCAGGTTTCCTCAACCGTTCTCTGAAATAACATCACGAGAGTCCACCAAGCTCAACAGCGATGGTGTAAAAGAGTAACTTGGGGTCTGAGCCCCGGTGGCGTAGTGAGTGTGCACAGGACTGCGGTCCACTGGGTTGGAGGTTCAAATCCAGCAGCAGCTCTCCAGGAGCAAGGCTGGGCCTCCTACTCCCACCACCAGGTGGCGGTGATCCCCTCCCCCCAAAAAAAAATAAGAAAAAGAGTAACTTGGATATTTAAGAATTAAAAAAAAGAACAAAGTGGTTGGGAATACATAAACATTTTTTTATATTTATTAAATACATCCAAATATTTAAACCAGAAACTATAACAGTTATCTGGGTTTTCATTGCAGGTTATGAAGCATATTATGAAAATCAGGGGAGCTATGATAACATACAGAGATAGAGAACATGTCTTTAAAAGTTTTACATGTCAAATGATGTGGTACAATATTAACACTTAGTATTCTGTTAATGTGTATGTATGTATCAACCAGTATATAATAAAATAGTAATGGACACAATAAAATAATTTGGAAATATTCACCAGAAAGAAGATTTATGTCCCATAAGAAGATAGGGAGAAGAGTAAATTTCCATGCATAAAAGGAGGAATAATAAAAAGCAACAACTGTTTACACTAAGTATTATTTTTCTAGACATTTCAATTTAAAGGCAAGGATTTATAAAATGGAAAGAACAGCAAGGTAGCAGATTTTCACATGTGAAATGTGCTTACCACTGCCTTTATTTGATGAATGAATGTGCTAACTATGAACCTATGGTTAATTCATTTCTCCTGGTGTTTTAAGCTGTTGATTCAATGCAAGCTTATAAAATGGATATTAACCCTAAAGGACAGTGAAATCTTCTCTAGTTATGTACCCATTGCTTTGTGGTTCGAATTTTGAAGAAAGATATCTTTTTGGAAATGGACTTATTATATGTAGCCCAGGTGTATAGGAATAAAGATCACAAACTCTGATCCCTATCTCCTTTACACATGCATTTTGAAGTAGTAAACCAGTAAATCTTTTTTATTCTATTATCTTTTGCCAATGCCTATTCATATCTTAGATATTCATGCATGTTGAAGAAATTCCTTGTTTCAACTCACCTTAAATCTGAGAGATACTGGCTCCATGAGAAACCCACCTAACTTAACTTGTACTAATCAATGTATAAGTATTTAAGACCTTGTGATTTCATCGCCAGTTAAATTATCAATGATTTTTTCTGAGCCACAAATGTATCAGAGCTGCCCTCCCCTCTGCTTCATTTCAGCTCATAATAATATGTTGTTCAAAATAGAATTGCTAATAGTATGTTGTTTAAAATGAAATCCAGAGAATATATACATCATATACACTCAAGTATAAGCCAACTTGAAAATCAGCCAACACACCTAATTTTACCACAAAAACTACTTTAAAAATGGCTTGAAAAACTCAGCTTATACACAAGTATATGAGGTGTGTATGTGTGTGTAACAGAGATAAAGGTTAAGTAAATGGTTAGGACATAAAACAATTAATTTATCCAAGGAAGAAAATGACCAAGGAAGGTCCTTATGGATTACAGTCAAGTGTAGGAGTTGGGAGGACTGTAAGTAATGATTTAATTCTACCACCTGAGAAACACTCCTAGCAGAATATGGAACAGATATGAAAATATTTTCCATGCTTCATGTAGATTAAGTGACAAAAAATATTATTCCCTGTCAATAATTGCTTAAACAAAATTTCTAACAAGTCATTGAATGAACAATACATGATATTAATACATAGGTGATTCCTAAAACATCAGTATTATCAAGAAAACTGCATCCATTTTTGTTTGGAATTCTGTGAATTTTCTTAAAGTCTGTATTATTTTAGGCATGGTTACAGAAAAACCCTAGACATTTGTATTTTATGCAAACTCTATATACCATAAGAGCCATTTCCAAGTCATACAAATCTATAGGGAAATTGTAAAAAATCTAAGAAGGCACAAGCACAACTTTTGACCAGTGAATAGATGGTGCTGTTACAGGAAGTCTCTCCGTAGCCAGGAGAAAAGATAGAAGCACAATGAAGAAAAAGAATGAACAAGGATTTCAAAGACTGTATGCTGGAAAAGAAAGAGATCTCAAAGAGATTAGAGATATCACCCAGTCATAAAAAAAAAAAAATTGACCAAGCTAGCACAATAACACCTTCAACCACTTCAGCAAAGTCCTAATCTAGGAGGCTCTCAATATATTGTTTTAAAAATCTTATTTTCAATGTAGAATTAGAATATATACAAAACCCAAGAACATGGACTTCATATATGCTAGCTAAAAAATAGGCAACAAAATCTCTTTTAAAAATGGTTCAGATGTTGGCCTTAGCAGACAAGGCTTCAAAACAATCATTATAGATATGTGCAATGAACTAAAGGAGATTGTAACTAAATAATGAAAGAATAGCGTCATGATACTTCATCAAATAAAGGGGGAAGTGATACAAATTACTTTTAAAGAGAAAGAAATGGAAATTCCAAAGTTGAAAAGTATAAGAACTGAATATTTAGAAGCCCTGTATGAGTTCTGACAGAACATATGAAGAGAAGGAATAATCAGTAAACTTGAAGATAAAAGCCGAACATCAGACTCACTGCTGTTGGCTCAACTCGGACTCATACTCATACTGGAGAGGGGCTCCAAGGTTATAAAGCTTCGTAAGGGCAGAGACCCTCAACCTCCTCCTGAGAAGGGAGTTTGAGAAAACGACCTCCCAAGATCAGCCAGCATCACCATTAATTTCCCCACAGCACAACAGGGAGCCCTTGAACTTGAGAAGAGATTGACATAAATAATCCAACCTGAAAAAAATAATAATAATAACAGAGAAGACAAAATCAGAGAACAGTGAGAAACCGCTGAGAAGAAATTTGCTTGCTAAGTACCATAATAAAAGGGAAGAAAGTTTTAATTCTAATAATGCTGAAAAATTCCAAATTTGAACAATACTATTCATTTTCATATCTAAGAATCTCAGTTAACTCTAGAAAGGAAAAATTTGAAGAAACATCCTCTGGTGAACTTAAATTGCTTAGATCTGACTCTTTTATTCATATCTTTTTAGCTTCTACCATATGACTGGAGAGGGTCATACAAATAATAATGTGTGGAACACTAAAAAAAAATTGGTCAGTTGTCCTCTTCTGGATATAAAAGTCATCTCAGAAGAAGAGGCCTCAAGAAGGATGAGCCACCAATGGCGTTCATAGCCGACACCTGCCTGCAGGAGCAAACACAACCTTCAATCTGTTGAAAGAAAATTAAAAGTATCAAACGAACCTGGGTTTCAAGCATCCCTTGAGATGTGGAAAAACAGTAGCAGAGAAGCACTGTGATTCAGAAGAGTGCATTTCCTGGTTTTTGCATAAACAGAAGTTCTGAGTATCAAAAAGAGACAAACCTTCTGGACTGGCTAGGATGATATATTACAGACAGAAGACCATATTAGCTTCCCTAATATTATAATGGTGAGTAATGTCTTTGGATGCAGTGTGTCCATTCCACTGTATTATTTAAACCAGCAGACATGTAAAGTGTCAATGGTTGGTGTCAAAAAAGGGTCAAGAAAGTTGGAGGGTGGGAACATGTCTGACTTCTGCTTTGTTATTACTGGCCTCCAGAGGATGTGGAGTTGATATTTCTTCTCCCTACTAACTCCAGTGGAGGACAGATGTGGCCAGCATGCCATATCCTAACATGCACAGATACAGGAGAGTCCACATACATAGGCCAAGACAAAGATAATGTCTGAAAAGCAGAAAAACTTAAGTGAACCTCAATAAAATTAACAACTGGTATTTTACCAGAAACAGTGATGGGTAACATGCAGTAAAATGCATAATTAAAGTCCAAAAAGAAACATACAAACAGAAAAATTTATACTCAATAAAGCTCTTTCTAATATGAGTATAAATAAAGGTATCATCATTTAAATAAAACCTGAGAGTTCACACTGCTGTTATACTGCCTTACAAGACATACTAAAGAGAGCTTTTAAATTTGAAAGCAAGTGACAGCAGATAGTACTTCAATTTCACATGAAAAACTAAAAGTACTAGTAAGATATTCACATAAGTAATTTAAACAGACAATATAATTGTCTATCTTCTTTTTGCTCTTTTAATTGACTATAAGTGTAACTGCTTAAGATTATATCCAGTGTGGATATGTGTTCAAGTGTGCATGATTTGATTTGGAATTTATATAGAAGTATTCTGTATTAGGTACAGAAGAAATAAATATTAGGGTGAAAAATTATATCAGATACAAACTTTAATCAAATTATTAAGACTAAACAAAAAGAATTCTAAATAGTAAAAAAGGAGGTTGGTATAATGAAATATAGAAACAAATACTTTCCTGGTTATATTTCCACTTGTTTAAAATTTTTATTTTTACATACTAATATTTACAACAACATACAAAAAATTAAACCTAGTATTTATGAAATAATGTGGCTGAATTTCTTTTCAAATTTCTAGGTTTAAATTTCAAAATGACAGTTTGGGAGCTAGATGTCTATGTTAATTTTGTTTTACAGAATGACTATTATTCAAGGTTAAAATTATTATTATCAAAGATCAAATTATTATTAAAGATTGTTCTCATATAAAAGAGCAGTGTCATTTTCTTTTTGCAGTATTCTCATGAGGAGTTAATTTTGGTATGTAGGTTAGCTAGTCTACTATTCTTCCCTCTGAAGTTTTTTATTCTGTGAAATGATTTAACATATTTTTGTCTGGGCCAGGTCCAGACCAGGCAGCCCCCCGCCCACTCTCCAATCTCTCAGATGGCAGATGACCTGTGCAACTTCAAAGCCCCTTCCTCCAGCCTGTTAGGAAGATGGATGACACACTGGACTTCAAAGCCCCTTCCCACAGTATTCCAGGGAAGGAGTTTGCAAAACAAAGCAATTTTTTTCACAAGACTCAGATCCTGCAGCTACTGTCATGAAAGCCTCCTTTTCTCTTATCAAAACATACTACAAGGACTAGAGCCGTATGTACGTCCCACTGCCTCACTGTCAGGCACCACTTTCCTAATCTAACTCATTAGGTTGCAGAAGTCATGTGGGAGTTCTTTTCCTTAATAAAGCCATCCTTTACTTCATGTTTTTGTCTGAACTCTGTCCTTTGGGTCTGCCTCTCAATTTTAACTCTAACTTCACTTGGTAAATAGAAACAAATCATAATACTTAGCATAACACTCAAGATGGTTATATTTTATTATTTTTATTTGGGGGGGGATATCACTGCCCTCTGGTGGGAGTGGGAGGGTATTTTATTATTTTTATAACTTTGCTTTGCAATACAGACATCTTTTATATGGGTTCTTATTTTACCTCATTACGTATTTCTAACAAGAGCTAAAATGTTGAAAATAATTATTTTCTATGTTAATGAGCAACTCTACTGACAGACTCTATAAAAAAAATGTTGCCAATTGTTATTAAATTCTAAATTTTCTTTTATTGAGCAATGCCAATAGTGCTGTTACTTTTAAAAGTATGCCTTTTAAATCCATTTTAATTCATGTGCTTCCGTTCAATATCTTTTCATAAAATTTTAGAATGAAAATTTTACAGATTGACAAAATCATATACATTAGAGGACTACTAAGGATTCCTGGTGACATAATAGGTTAAGTATTGCTGTACTAACTGAAAGACCAATGGTTCAATCCCGTCCATATCTCTGTGAGAGAAAGAAAGATTATAAAGGTCCTACTCTGTTCCACGGGGCTTCTATGAGACGAAATAGATGCTATGAGAGTGAATTTAGAAAAACACTTATTCTCCTCCGCATCAAACTCATATTCTCACCATTCATGCTAGCATGTCCTGAGAGTATTTTTATATATTTAAGGTAAAACAAAAACAGAAATAGTCTGCATTTTTATAATCATTTTTCACTAACATTCTTATAATATAAAACTGGAATATGCAGGCTGCATATAAAATGTAAGCTGCTCTCGCTACTATCCATTTTCAGCACTGCACATACCTGTGTTCCTTATACTCTCAGATAAACAAGCACGCAGTCCATCTTTACTCTGAGAAAAGTGTATCCAAAGAGAACATAAATTCACACCTACTTATGATTTTTTCCTCATTTCAAACCTGGAAATCAATTAATAACTCAAAACTCAAAACTTCACCAAAGCCTTGACAAATTGAAAACTAAGAACTTGGCATATTCTAGAAAATGACATTTATACGTTAAATTAGGTTTCTGACTTGAGTGCACATTTAAGATGCATTCTGCCCTTTAAAAAAATAAACATAAACTCTAGTACATTATCAGTAAAAGAAGATATATATATAATAGTGTTTATCAACTTCCACACTTAAGGAATTAAATGACTTCATATCATATTGAGAGTCATTCACTTGAGAATGGATGAAATATATTTATTACCTTGACATAATTTTTCAATATTTGTTAAGACTTCTAGCCTTATCTTTTTGCAGAATTTTTGATAACTCTATTTGCACCTGCATTTTGTTTTATTATTATGAGATGCAATGGTGTGAATATCAACTCTCTGGTTAAATCTAAGGAGGAAATTTGCTTGGGGTGGAGTATTCTGTACTTAAAGAATATGAGATTGGTCAAGTCAGTTCATATTTATGATAGGTTGACAAGAGACACAGTGCAAGATACTCTGAGACTCATTAGGTAAGCAGCCGAGTCAGCTAGTTAACATTTATTCTTTCAGTCATTGCCAGAAATTCTGTATATTCATAATGTATGTTCATAATGATGGTATCTTTGCGATACTGGACTACACTCAGCTACTCAATTTTTTCCAAATAATATACCCATATAAATAATTAAAATAGCTATGTAAAGCGCACACTGGCCCATATAATGTGCATAGGTTGTGTAGGAAAATGATGGATTTGCATGATGGGGTTGCATGTTTCACAAAAATGGTCAATGCACATGTTGTTAACTTAAAAAATAAGCTAAATTAATATTTTAGTTATTATGTCACATTTCAATCCCTATTTTCATATTTGGAAAATGTGTCTGGAAAAGTTGTAATTATAAAATCATCTGTCCTTTTAAGAGCTATTTACAATATGATTTTTAAGTGTTATTTTATAGGGGGGATCCATTTTGAATCTTTAATGATGTTACATTTGAAGTACCTTCTTGGGAAAAGTGGTAAATGATACACTTTAGAATGATAAACTTCTTCCCCTGGAGCACAGAGCCTCATCTTTCTCATTTGAAATGGCTGGTGGGTTTAAACTGCTCTTTTTGAAGTGAGTTCCCCAGCATATTTTCTTCAGTACACCGGATTCCTTTTATTACTGTATACAGCAGCCATATAAAAGTCTAACAATTAATGGTAACCTTTTTGGCATTGTGGGTTAATAACTGCTGTATGGTTACCTGGGTAGCCAAAAGATAGGTGATTCAAACCTACTAGTTACTTTGTAGGAGAAAAATGGGGTAGTAGGCTTCCATAAATATTTAAAACATTTGAAACATATAGACAAGATGTAATTAACACTAATGGATTACTCTGAGTCAGAATGTACTCAATAGCAGTTGCTCATTTGCTTAGCTGAAAGATGATTCTGTACTCAATGCTGAAATCATATTGTCTTCTACTTCACGTTCATGTACTTCCTTTCCCTGGCTTTTTTGTCATATTGTCCAATAAAGCCTATCAAAAGCTCTTTTGAAAAAAAACAAGAAAACCAAGGGATCCACAAATGTACCCAATGAAGTGTATTAATCTATCAAAGATAAAATGCATTTAATTAACTACCTCTCATTGCCTAACTCTATCAAGAAATTTCCATAGCAGTTACAAATTTGGCTGCAAAATCCACAGTTCCAAACCACTAGTCACTCCTCAGGAGAAAGACTGGTATACCTACTCCTATGGCAGGGGATCAGCTCCTAACATATCATCATGGGTTCAGTGGGCACAACTGTATAGCAATAATAGGTAAAGCTTCTAGTAAAGTCATAGAATTATGAGAGAGAGGAAGAATAGAATCAGACACAGTTCATGAAAGCATGCTCACCTCCAGGGTCTTTGATCTCAACAGCCAGGTACACTTACACAGTGCAGGCAGGAAGCCAGGGAGTGCTGGACAGAGTAGAGGAGAGAAAGTTTATTGCTAACCAAAGTTTATATCTGCTTCGGGGACGTGATTACAGGAAACCACATGTCACGGGAAGGGATTATGCAATAGGCATACACATCACAGGAAGGGGATGTACAATAGACACAAGCGTAATACAAAGGGACAAGCTAAGCATACGTGTGACAAGAAAGGTGGATCCTAGATTCATGATGGTGGCTTCACCTTGATCATTCTTGAGTGGCTATGACCTCTCTGGGCTTCTGCAAGGATGCAGTCTACTACTAGCCTTATCAGAAGGGAGTGGGCCCTACTGGGGCAGGGGAGGGCAGACGATACAGCCAGATTGCTGTAGATCAGATGTCCTCATACTACTTTGGCCTGTGGGTCACAGGCAACACGTGGGGTGTTTTTGCTACTGCTGGTGCCTGGCCCGCAGTGAATTTGTTCATATTTTTTGTGTGTGTGTTTGTTTTAACTATAGTCCAGCTCTCCAATGGTCTGAACTGGCCCCTTGTTTAAAAAGTTTGAGAACCCCTGAGATGGTGGATAACCCTCAGGGAGAATAACTTCTAACCTACTTTGTTGACTTCCAAGGATGTAGTCATTTGCCACATGTAGCAGATGGCTGTTTGCTCTGAATTTTGGGGGAGACAACATGGGAGAAATCTTTCTGTTTCCCACCCTCCTCTAGAGAGTTACAGTCTCGAAAACCCATGAAGGCAATTCCATCTTTATTCTAGAGTGATTACGAATCAACATTTACTCAATGGCAGTGATTATGATATTTTTTTCTATTAAGGTTCTTAAAATTAAAACAGTGGGATCTCAGTTCAGAGTGTAATTCCTGCTTCATGTTAATTTGAAGTTGACAAATAACAATAAGCAAAATATAAGCTTCCTAGTTTATTATTTAGAGGAATGTAATCGAGAAAGAATTTCAATACTTATATTTTTGTTAACTATATTTGCCTAGCTTGTCTCTGATATTAATTGTTCATCTAAACTTTCATACATAATTTTAGTTCTATATTAAGCTTATAAGTCCTATATTAACCTCTAATAAAACATGTTGTTACCCAAACATTTCCCAGTCCTGTACTGTTTTGCCAGGCAAGATAAACCACACCACTGTATTAATAATTAAAACATCTTTTTTTTTATTAACAGCTGGTTTTAAAGTAGGCTAGATTTTTGTCCTTTATCCAGGACAAAGAAAGTACAGGATTTTTATAGTTCAAAGTGGTGGGCTGGCATAAGGGGAGGGATATTCTTATCAAGTTACATTCTTATCAAGCAATCTTAAGTCTTGATTGAGGGACTGAGCGGAGCAGCACAGCTGCTAAGGTCTAACAGAGAGTGTGTACGCAAATGGAACGGTTTGTTTCTGGGTAATTGGGCAGGCAGGGTCCAGAGACACCTCTTGAACTTTTCAGAGGCAAATGCCATGCTGTTTGGTCAAAATGGCTAATTGAAAACCTGTCTCTTATTGATCCTGCCCAAGGCCTAAAACCATATTGCATATGAATGAGATAGTTTAGATAAGAAAGATTTGAATTTGACTGTTTCAGGAATTGTGTTTAGGATCTTCAGTTGTCCCAGTGAAATAGACAAGCTCACATCACATTTAAGCAGAACTGTCCTGAGACATTTACCCTGCAGCCCCCTGCCCCGCCCCCTTGAAGGGACTCTACCTGGCCTGATCTGCGTTAAGGTCACAATGGAATGCTTAGAGCAATTCTCTTTTACACATCTCTCTTCCCTTAAAAAGAGTTGCTTTAAGTCTTTCTCTCTGGGACAGGAGCTAGAGACAAAATCCAGGAATGGAGATCATTAACCAAGGTGCCTGAAATGTTACCTAAATATATTTTTGTTTTATTTCTGTCAATACCCACTTAGTGATATATAGATATATATATATATATATATATATTTAACTTGCTTTTTCTTCTGCCTTCTGTATTCTACCCTCCTGAATGACATAAGAGAACATCAGTCAGGGAAATATGGGCTGCTGTGGGTAGAAAGGTTCCCTTTGAATATTTCTGCTGCAACCCAGGATAGCCTGATATTAAAAATAGACTACAAAATTCGAATTGGAAATTCTTTTATCCGTGCCCACAACACTAGGATTTTATTGATTTCTTAGACCTACAATGATAGAAATGGTTAATAAGAAGTATGATTAAAGAGAGTTTGTAAGCCAAGCCCCTTTAGCTATTAAATTAGATCAGTAAAATGAGTATGAGGATATTCCTACAAAGAGACATACCCTAAGAGATAAGGTAAGAAAGAGGTAAGAATATGGAAAAACGAGGTATGATAAAAACTGGTATAGTAATAGATGTGGTTTAGAAAAGGTAAGACCCACTGATAGGCAGCTAATGTACGGAAAAGGGGATCCATTATGCCTTGCTTAAAATAAAGCTATTGCTCAGCAAAGGAATGACACACTGCGCATGCTCAAACATCCAGGTTTCCAGCCTGCAATACTACAGCTGGATTG
Source organism: Nesogale talazaci (assembly GCA_004026705.1). NCBI lineage: Eukaryota > Metazoa > Chordata > Mammalia > Afrosoricida > Tenrecidae > Nesogale > Nesogale talazaci. Next base: position 21,497 of record PVJH01014110.1, read on the forward strand.
GCTCGCCTAGGCCAGGTGAATTCAATTCAGCCAATGGAGTCGCCCAGGGTCGTCAACCACACCTACCCGTGGGAGAATTGAAAACTATTACCCAGCAGCTGCTCTAAAATGTGGAGATGGGCTGCAGACGGTCTGGAGGCAGCTGCATCTCTCTCTCTGTAGCAGTTTCCCCGCTGGCACACAGGGTGAGGGATCTCCTGGGTGCCGGATGTAAACCTGAAACTTCTTTTAACCACGAACCAGGCTCCGCTTGAATTCTTTCTCGAATGGAGCCACGGACTGAGGTATATTTCTCCTCCTGAGAAACCTTAATGATTTTCAATGCTCAGGATTTGTGCATGTGAAAAGACTTGACCCTAGGGCTGTTGGCAGACTGGGAGAGAAAAAAAATAACTTCACTACATTGGTTCTTTTAAGTTTGAACAAGCGGTTTGATGGAAAAAAATGGGTATGATGGAAAAAAATCCGGAACCATGAGGAAATTTTCCTCTGTAAGACTGAAGGTGAAAGGGATCCAATGGGCAGCCTGGACCGGTTGCTAAGTGACCAACTGGATCTTCTTGTTAAGTAAAAGTGGGAAAAACACAGGACAGGGGAGAAAGGTTGAGTCTGGCTGCTGATACCCAGGGACCTAGTTCACAGGGACTAAAGAAAAGACAAAAGCTGACTGGCTGGTCTTAAGGTGAAAGACTTGGGAGAAATCTGAAGCAGATGGCATGAACTACTCCAAGGAACTAGGATTGAGAATTTGTAAAAGGGCCAGGGATCAGAAGTAGGAGTTGTGTGGGAAACTCCCTGACTTGCAATTGAGTAGAAAAGCAATCGAAATATTTCAAAGCTCATGAAGCACTGGAAACACTCACTTGTCAATGTCGAAGGAATATAGGACTTTTCCACAACTATATTGTCCAAAATATTAAAGAAAATATTAGAAACTATTTGCCAGCATTTTGTGGCAGGTCAGAAGCTTAGAGATAACCTCCCTAGAGGCTCAAACTATCCAGAGGTCATTGTCTCTCCCCAAAAAGAAAGGACTGACTCCCTGCAGTTAGGACAATGGGCCACTTCCCCTGAAAGCTCTGACTAAATTAAGTCCCCAACTCAAGGGCAAACAAGGTTAGAGTATCATCATGAATCTTCGATCTGCCTATCTTGTCACATAGGGACCCCAATACCGCCCCTTCCTATTCCTATTATATGTGTATGTCCCCCTCATCAATATATTACCTATGTATAGCAGAACCCTTTCCTGTGACGTATATCCTTACCTGTAAATAGGGGCTTTGCATGTCTCCAGAAGAGATACAAGTCTTGGTCAGAATAACGGAGCTCTCTCTTGACTGCCTCTCCTCCCCAAATTCCACCCCCTCAACTCTGCCCCCTGTTCCCTCTCCCCAGGTCTTCTCCTCTGGCCCTCTCTCTCTCCACATGGATCTTCAAGCAGGGCTGAGGTGAGCATGGTACCATAAATTGTGTCTGGCTCCATTATTTCTATCTCTCCTATTTTCTAGGATTTTACTATAGGCTCTAATTAATTATCACTGCTCAATTGTATCTACTGGACCCGTGATGATATGTTAAGAGGTTGGTTCTGTATGGGAAACTCCATGGCTTGCAATTGCGTAGAAAAGCAATAGAAATATTTCAACAAGCTGATGAAGCATTTAAAGTACTCATGTGTCAATGTCAGGAAATTTGAAAGACAGCTATTTGGAAAACAATGGAAAGAAATCCATTTTTGCACCCATTCCCAGGAATATGACACAACATAATAAACAAATGATAGATCAGTACCATTAATATCATGAAAATTTAAAATTTTGCTGAAGATCATTCCAAAATGATTGTTGTAGTACATTAACAGAATGTTGTCAGAGATTGAGGCCAGATTCAGAGGAACACATTGAACAAGGAATATCATTGCTGATGTCAGATGGGTCTTGGTTAAAAGCAAAGAGTATAAAAAAGACATTTACTTACATTTTGTGGACTGTGCTAAGGCACTGGGATCAAAACAAACTATGGATAGCCTTAAAAGAATGGAAATCCTAGAGCACTACCTTGTGATCATATGGGACCTGTACATAATCCTTTAGGCAGTTGTAGGAGCAGAACAAAGGCAAACTTCATGGTTTAAAATCTGTCTTGAAGTAAGTACTGCCAGAATGCTCCTCAGAGGCAAGCATAAGGAGACTTCATCTTATATACTATGGTTATGTTGTAAAGAAGAGACCAGTATCTTGAGAAGACATCATGTGTGGTAACGTAGTCCGTGAGAGAAGAAGAGGCAGACCTTTTACAAGACACATCAAGGCAGTGGCTGCATCAGGAGCTCAAGCATAGGAACAACTATGAGGAAGACTTGGGTTGTGTTTCATCTGTTGAACATGGGTTGCTATGAACCAGAATTGATTCTACTAAGGCACCTAAAAGAACAACAATGTGACTCAATATATTGAACCTAAACTAGTGAAGAGGCAAAATTATCATAGAATTATAACCTCATGCACTGAACTTGGAGGAGAAGCTAATTTCAGGAATCTTGAGAAAGTATTCATATTTTATTAGGCTCAATCCTTTGTGATCATACCTGAGACTCAGTGGGATCTGAGTTAAGGAAGATCAATACAAAATATTTTCATTTTAATTTCTTTGAAGTACCCTGCTAATACAGCAGTTAGGACAGTTGGTTTTGAACCCAAAGTTGAATAGGTCAAACCCACTGGCTGCCTATTAGGAGAAAGTTATGGCAGCGTATTATGCTTCTGTAAGAGTATAACTTTGGAAACCCTATAGGTAATTCTCTTCTGTCTGGAAGGTCTGATGTGAATTGAAATTGATGTAGTACCAATGGGTTTTGTGCCGATTTGTGATTGTGGTGGTGGTGGTGGTTAGGAAGCTGCCAGTCAATGCTGCTTAACCTGACTCCAAGGCAATCATCTGTGCAAGTGTCTGTGTGTATTTAAGGGTGTGAGCCCTAAAGTTCTCTGGAATGTTTTCCGTCTTCTTTTAAATTAAATTAGAAATTAGTCACTTGGTGTCAGAATATTTTTGCTGTTATTGTTTTCCTTTTTTATGTATTCAAATTCATTAACATATATTTTCAGTCGAACCCTATATTGCTGGCACAAGTTTTTGTGTAACCTTAACATAAGTTCTAGCTTGTTACTTTTATGTGTTTTCTGATATGTAACTTTAACCTATGCTTACAAAACTAATGCCACAAAATCATAAGAATGACCATCCTTTTATGTGTTTCCACCAATGCTGTTTAATATGGATTTGAAATTCTTGAATCAATCCCATACCTTTTAAGTATAGTCAAAGAAACATCTAATTCACTAATGGACAGGTCATGAAAGATAAATCTTGAGAATATGAACAAGCCACATAAATACAGTTTTTATCTTCCAGTGTTCATGGTTAACTCCACGCAGTATATCATAGCCAATCTATCCCCAACCACATAAATTTGAAGTAAGTCATTTGATTCTAGAAGTTTTCCAGTACTCTGCCTTGTGCATAAATCCAATAACTTAATGCTTAATAATTTCTTACTTTAAGTATGTCAAAAAATAAAGCAAATGTGTTGCCAATGCATATGTAAAATATTGTACTTAAAACTCACTTTCCTTTATGCCCGTGCTAATCAAGGACAAGTGGCAGCATCCTGCAATTAAAGTTCTTAACCCACATTTTTAACTTAACCTGCATTTTTACCTTTCCTGTCATTTGACTCTGTCATAATGCATCTTTTTCTTTATATATAAAAAAACTAACACTGGTGCACATTAAGGAACCATAAGCTGTAGTAGACTGTGCACATCCCAAACCCCATTTGACTCACTTGATGAAAAGCTAAAGTTTAAGGCGGTAGCAGATAGAAGTCAAAGATGAAACTATGAAAACTGTTACATAGCACAAAATAAGTCATTCTGAACCTTCCAGGAAAAGAGACTATTGTTATTTTAACTATAAGAACAAATTATTGTGTCTTTATTATTCTGGAGCCACTAACATGTAAAGTCCTTTTCCCTGACAGATTCTGAGTTTCAGTTCTGCCAAGGCACTTGGATTCCTGCAGTCTTCCTGTTATCCCTCAACACATCTCGACTGATATGCATGCAATTATTGCCTCAACTCTGATTTGAAACTTTCTTCCCCAAACTGCAACCTACTCCTGCTCCAGACCGCATAAAAGCAAAAGCATTAAAAAACATAGCAAAATTGAGAACAAAACACCATCTTTAATGCTGGCTGGGCAAGAGTCAATAATGGGTTTCCTTTAGGGAACCACAAAATTAACACATCCAGATGGAGACCTACTGAGAACCCCAGGCATCTCCCAATTAAATGAAGTCTTGACTATCTTGTCTCTTTGGAAAGGAGAAAATCAGAGGGCTTGTTCTCTACAGATATGAAGCTTGTTCTCTACAGGGAGGAAACTTCTTAGAATGGAGTAACTACGGTGTCTGTTTCTCCAAGAACAGAGCTATCTTCCCCCTTCCTTGTGGAAAGAGTGATTGGGACAGCAGAGATCATGGGCGTTCTTCCATATTGAAGAAAATATCAAGAATTGAGAAAGGGGATTCTTTTAATGGGACTCATGAGTTTAAAAAAAAAAAGATGCAACCTTTAAAAAAGGAATGGAATATTCACAAGAAGAGATTCCATTGTACACAGCCCTACTTCCTGGAGATATAACTCTAACAAAGAGTAAAATCAGTTTTAGAAATTTCAGTGAATTTTGTCATGCATTTATTCTGATTATATTTTTGAGAACTGAGTACTCAAATATTAATTTTTAAAATGGCCTTCGAGCTGAGCCCTGGTGGGATAGTGGTTGAATGCGGGACTGCAGCCTATGGGCTTGGCAGTTCAAATCCAGCAGCAGCTCTCCAGGAGCAAGGCTGGGTAGCTCCCATGACCATCAGAGGGCAGTGATGACCGCCCCCCCCAAAAAATGACCTTCAATACCTGGGAGCTCATGGCAAAGACAAGAAAGAAATATTCCATAAAAATTCACTGTTGTCCAATAGGGAAAAAGTATGCTTAAAAGCCCATGGGAACATATATACAAGTGCTCCAGCCCGGAGGCAGGTGTTTGTTTATTGTTTTTATTTTTCCCAGTAGGAAACCACATAATCATTTATTAAAAATACGTACTAATATAAAACTATCTCGGTTAATAGAAAACTGTTCATGGCTTTCCTATGAAAATATGTATTTAGCACATAAATCAACTGATGTTATCCTGATCCTTCCATCCTAACAAAAACCTTTGCAGAGATTCACAGTGACACAAAAGTAGAATACAGCTTTGTGGTTCCCAGGGAGTAATTGCTTGGGTAGATTGGCTCCCTAGTGTTGTGTTACGGTATAATTATTATTGCTTTGTATTTAAGTGTCATCGATTTAGTTGTTAAAAACATAAGTAATAAGAAATACAGAACACTGGAACAACAGTGAAAAATGGCAAAATAATCACTGGAACTTGCTGAGTAATATCAAGACTAGAAAAATGAGTTTGATACAGATGCTGGTGTTTCAGAAAGTGTTGGTATTCAGGCTCTCATTCAAACATGCATCATGTCTTACTCTGAACAAAATTTGTTGAACATGTCTAATATTAATGGATACCTGCAACCAGCTACACACACACACACACACACACACACACACACTTCAATCAGAGCTGTAGTTTCCAGGGCCTAAGTGCTGACCCAGTTAAATTTAAGGCAGAGAGGTGAGCTCAGAAATATTACGGAAACTTTTCTTTCTTTTTTCAATTTCAAAGGGGTAATTTTGACAATATTTTTTCAAAGAACACAGCATTTTGATGGGAGCTTATTTTGAAGAAACTTTTTTAAAATTGAAAACTTTATTGGTGAAAATAAATCAGTGAAACTGTGTTAAGAATTGTTTTTCCCTGACAACAATGCATCTGGTCATTTTTGAGGATAGAAACAGCTATCCTATTAAGCATTCACTGGAAATATATATATGTAATCAGCCCTACAGTGCGGGTATTGTGTCTTCAGACTTCTTAGTTCACAAAAACATTTAGAGGATACATAATGAGTCTACTCCTCAATGATACCAAGATGACAGTTTAAAATAGTGTCAGTTGAAGAGCACATTATTTTTCTGGAAAGAATTAGAGAGATGTAAATTATGTCTTAAGGAGTATATAGCCATATGTGAAAATATGTTTGGAAATAATAGCTCCATGCTTTAATATTTTTATTTAGTTTCCTATGGTTTTATAGCAGTGTTTTTAAAATGTACCCTCTCATATAGATCCAGAGAAATTCTAAGTACTAAAATCATGCAGTTTATGATATATTTATTTGTTATCTACGAATATATACTTAAGATAAGTGGTAATAAATCATACATTCTTTGATGTAACCTTTTTAGAGGAATGCTTTTTGAAAACTGGATCAGTGATGGCTAAGATCACTTTCAGAGGGAATGATAGATGAACTAAAAAAGTATTATACACACAGGGTTTTTTTTTTTAGCAATATAAAATACAAGTTAAGTTTAAGAAAAAAAAAGGCACATACTCACCTGGGATATAGAAGAGACAGTGTGAACATCTCAACTATTGGTTGTAGTCATTCAGTGTTGTATAGACCTTGCTCAACCTCCCAGCTTATTTTAGCTTCCCAATCTCCAGTAACCTCTCAGAAGTCAAACTAATACACTATGCCCCAGGATTTCACCACCAATCACACTGTTAGTCTAAACTCTTTGGCATAGTCTGTCCCAAGATAAAAAAGTCCATCTTCTCAGACATGGAATTTCAAGGATGTGGGCTAGTTCTTCCTTGAAAAGTGCACATCAGTCTATAATTTGATGGGTTAAATGAATTTCTTTTGGGAATTCAAATTGAACATTTGAACATATCATGCCTGTTGAGTTATTCCATTAGTAAACAATAACCTTGTAGAATTCTAGAATTCTTCAAAGAAAAGGAAAAACACAAACAAGTAGAATTTCAATATAACCATATTTATTTCATAATGAAATTAATTCCTCATGAGAGAATTGAGAAACATTTTAATGAAAGGTTTATAATTTGAAACATCTTTTCTTCATGGGAGAAAATCGGAAGCTATTTCAAGAAAAGATTACAAGAGACAGACATGCAATCTATGCTTCACTATTGTGGAAGCAACTCCACAGGATTTTTCTTTCCATATCAGTTGAGTCTACTTTTTTCTGCAGCCAGATTATTAGGAATATAGAAGAAATCATTATTGCCATCAATCAATTAAATAGGATTACTGGACCTTATTTAAAACAATATTGAGAGAGCAGTTATTAGAAATAGAATATAAAAAGGAAAAAGCAACCTACCCTGTCTCCAGGATACTTTAACCACTTTAATGTAACTCGGAGAAGAGTGAAATCTAATTGGAGAGTGGGGGGTATTCCAGAGGACGCAAAATCACACGTCTCTGAAACACCTATTGCAGCCCTATTGCAGCATAAGAGACAACTGGAGGCCACATAAAACTAGAGTAGCAAATGTACATGCTATGATGAATAGATAGATACCCATCCGAAATAACTAACTTGTTTCTTCATGCTATGTTTTATGCATAAAAATATCTCAAGGGTTCTCTGATTTATAATTTTTGGCACTGAGTATGTACTCAGCAACAATTTGAGGTGATGGTAATGTATATTGCATACATGAAAGAAGTAGACAGGCTAGAGTTCTGTTTTCAACAGGAAACTTAGAAAAGGCTCCTACTATAAGCACAGGTAAAACCTCATACAATGTCCAACTTGTAGGCAAAAGATGTATAAAAAAATTGAACCAAGACTGATGGACTGATGTGCCTCATTTAGATCTGTCCTCTTTCCAGCTTCAACTCTGCCATAATATCCAAAACCATGCTCAAATCAGCTAACAAACAGAGTTTAAATTTTACACTTTATTCTGTAAATTGACTGGGTTTAACTATTTTAACCACAGTAATGAGGTTTAATATGTCCAAGACCTTCTTAATGTTGCATTTGAGAAAATGTATTTGTGTATGTAGACTTCCTTCTAAAACTCCCTTAAGCATGGACTGGGAAATAATTTTAAGAGAACATAATTCTATGAGGATTTTAATTAGTTCAAATTAAGGTACTTTGTATCTCCTCCTTTATACCCAGAATAGAATACTTGTAAAATATAAAACTATAACCTGTAGCATATTGTGTAGCACTATAGCTAGATAAAAATGATGAATTACATCTGTACTATGAACAATTTATATTGCTGGTGAAACTGTTGCCAGGGATTCAGCATGCACATATAGACATGTGCATGTAATTAAATATTTGAGCATATCTGTGCTAGTTGCAATTTTTTTTGGTTGTAAAATTTTATGTCAACTTGAAGATATATAAAAGTGTAAAGCTGATATTCGACCTGTCAGTCTAGTCACAGCCTGATGGTGCCTCCTCATGGTTGTGGCCCTCTCATAGAAAGGGCCCTGGAAACCTCTCTCTCTCTGTCTAAACTTCTCTGGTTGCTAACCAACCTGAGAGCTGCTGGTTGTATCCTCCAGGCTGAGATCTACATGACTTTGTGCTCACCAGCCTGTGATACACCTATATTCTGCATGATTGCCTGTGACTTCATGAGTCTGGAGAGTGCCTTATGGACTACTATCAGACTTATGGACTTGAGTTGGACTTGGGTGAGATAGTTTCTTGAGATACAATTACTTCTTGATATAATGGTCTTTTAAAAATGATTTTATTAAGGGCTCTTGCAACTCATAACATTCCATACATCATTTGTATCAAGCATATTTGTACACATATTGCCATCTTCATTTCCAAATACTTTCTACTTGAGCCATTGGTATAAGCTCCTCTTTCTCCCTCCTTTTTTAAAAATCATTTTATCAGGGGCTCATACAACTCCCATCATGATCAATACATACATAAATTGTGCGACCACATTTGCATACTTGTTGCCATCATCACTCTCAAAACATCCTCTGTCCACTTAGACCCACAGTACCAGCTCCCCATATTCCCCCTCCCTCCCCCTCCCACTTCCCCATAAACCCTTAATAATTTACAAATTGATATTACTTTTTCATATCATACACTGTTAATTTTGTCCCTTCACTCTCTTTCCTGTTGTCTGTACTCCAAAAGGAGGTCATATGTAGATCCCTGAAATTGGTTCCTCCTTTTTATTCCACCATCCTTCTACCCTCCTGGTATCACCACTCCAACCACTAGTCCTTAAGAGATCATTTTTCTAAATTCCCCATGTTTCCTGTTCCACTGTACATCTGCTGGTCTAGCTGGATTTGTCAGGTAGAATTGGGATCATGATAGTGGGTGGGAGGAAGCATTTGAGAATAAGAGGAAAGTTGCATATTTCATTGTTACTACACTCTACCTTGACTGGCGCATCTCCTCCCTGCAACTACTATGTAAGAGGATGCCGCTTCACCTATTGATGGGCTTTAGATCCTCATCTGTACTCCCGCTTATTTATAGTGATGTAATTTTTAGTTCTTTGATGCCTCATTTTTAGTTCTTTGATGTCTTATACCAGATTCTTCAATATCTCATGGTCACACAGGCTGGTATGCTTCTTCCATGTGGGCTGTGTTGTTTATGAGCTAGATGGTTCTTTATTTAATGCTCTTTATTACACATATAAAAATCTTTGGATTTGTTTCTCTAGTCAGCCTTGGATAACACATTAACTGTTCTTCTTTTACTGTAGTTTTGATAGTGACTTTTTGGAACAAAAAGGCTGTTATTAGTTGCTTTTGATTTAGCATGTATAGAACTATACGTAAAACAGATCAGGGTTGCAGCAATTGTATCAGTCTTTCTTGTTGGGGATCTTTCTCTTTTTCATGCTTATTCTACTTTCTAAGCCTGATGTCCTTTGCCAAGGAGTGATTCCACCACAGAACATATCCAAAGTCTGTGAGATGAATCTTTCTAAGGGACCTTCTGTCTGTATTTATTTCAAGTAAGACATGTTTGTTCTTCTGATAGTCCATAGTACTTTCTTTTTTCTAGCACAGTACTCTCTTTATTCAACCCTAAAATCATAATTCAAAAGCATTCTACATTGTCTGTTTGTTTATTCATTCATGTGTAGTTTTCACATCATATGAGACTATTTGAAAATACCCTGGTGAGCAACATACACACCTTAGTCCTCACAATGACACTCTTTAATACTTTAAAGGGTTCTTTGCAACAGATTTGCCCAATGCAATAAGTCTTTTGATTTCTTTATTCCTGCTTTCATGAGCATTGATTGTGAAGCCAAGTAAAATGAAACCCATGACCATTTTAATGATGATGTTATCTAGTAATCCAGTTGTAAGAATTTTTGTTTTGTTTCTTTTGATCTGTACTCCAAACCGAAAGTATCATCTACCTTCTTGGGTGATTTTGCTTGCCTCTATTGTAGGCTCCCTTATAATGAATATAATTTCATTAAATAATATATAATGGAAATTAATTACATGTATTATAATTATATAATTTCAGAAAATGTAAATAAATGTTTCTTGTGTAGAGTTATGCTTTATAAAATAACATAGTGGCTAAAATCTTATCAATTATGATAAATGAGGACAATGTGATCAGTGACAATCTTGGATTTCTGGGAGAGAAAGTGGAAAGCTCCCCAGTAATGAAATGAGATATTGGTATAGTCACCAAAGTGTTTCCATACCTTTATGCCAATTAAAAAATAATTGGCATGCTGACTATTAGCTGGATTCTGGAAGGTAACATTTCAGCAAGAATACAAAATGCTGCTTTTGATTTCTGATACGCCCTCTGAGAAAAACTGAGAACTTTAAGATATTTCCTGAAGTACAACATGATAGAAGAACAGCATCTACAAAGAAAACAGTTAATGTGTTAGTTTTTTCAAATTTTCATACCAATACACATGGCAAAGATGAAGAAAGAGAGGATTTATACCAATTTCTAGTCTTCAGTCATTCAAACATGCAATCAAAGTTTATTGATAATCACTGGTGATTGATATCTAAAAGGTAGAAACTATTATCTTATATAACTAACACCATATTCATTGCAAGTATCTTTTTTCAAGCACCACAACTGATAATTATACTTGTAGATCTGGTTAGTTAGATTAGAAAGGAATCAAATAGCTACATCTGTGGATAAAGATGATAGACAATCTCAAAAACATTTATCAGAACAAGGTCAGGGGCCAACTGTGAAAGAGGCCATTGGTTATTTCTACAATGAAATGGAAAAAGACAGAATTAGAAAAGGAAAAATCATGGCTGCACTAAAAAAAAAGTGTGTGGTCATGTTCAATTTATTGGCAACATGAACTGCATCTGCTACATACCCAAAGATAAGCTCATTGAAAACTTCTTATATCCAAATATAATAGAGGCCCAAACAGTGAGAAGTATTTCCAAAGCAAGTGTCATAGTCCATACACATATGCTTCCTGTGCTGTACGCGAAGTTACATTATTTCATGATTTGTGCAGTTCACAGCAAAATGGCCAAGAGCAAGTGACATGGAGCCTAGAAGGACCAGACAACCCCATGCTGCTGAGACCTAAATGTGCTGCCACTTCACAACTTCCTCCAAAGCCTATGTAAAGATTGGGGGCCCTCAAACTTTTTAAACAGGGGACCAGTTCACTGTCCCTCAGACCGTTGGAGGGATGGACTATAGTTTTATTTTTTTTAAAAAAAAAACTATTAACAAATTCACTGTAGAACCTGGATGAGTAGGACAGCAGCGACAGCAAAAACACCTGGCATGCTGGATAAATGTCATTGCACACCATAGTTTGAGAACCCCTGAGTGGCTAAAGAAAACAACATGGAAATTGTTCATTAATAAAAAAGAATAGGAAAATACTCAAATGAAGTCAGTAAATAATATTACTTCAAAGGGGAACAGTTTGAAGTTGTTTGGGATTTCATTTTACTTGAATCCTCAATCAGTTAGGGTAGTAGCAGTGAAGACATGAAATAGCTTATCACATTGGGCACATCTGCCTCACAGAGAATATCAGAAAGGTGCTTACTTGTGTTTAATTGACTATGCAAATTCATGTAACTGTGTAAGTCATAAAAAATGTCTACAGATAATCTTGAGAAGAATGGGCATTCTAGAACACTTCAATGTGCTCATTTGACTGTTGTAAACATGGCTCAAAAGACCATTGTGCAAGCAGAATAGGGAACTGCCACGTGGTTTAAAATTGGAAAGGGTGTCCATCAAGGTTATATTCTTTCACCATACTTATGCAATCTGAATAGTTAGTAAATTATTAGAGAAGTTGGATTATATGGAGAATAATGTGGTGTCGGGATTAGAGAAAGGTTTATTAACAATCTGCTGTGTATATATGGCACAACTTTGCTACCATAAAATGTGGAGGACTTGCAGTTCTTGCTGATGAAGATCAGGATTGCAACATTGAGTATGATTACAACTCAATATAAAGAACCAAAATCCTTACCAGTGAACATCAAATAGGGAAGACCTTAGAAGGATCAATGCATTTGAATTGTGGTACTGGAGAGGAGTAAGGTATGCCTGACCCAAGTCACAGTATTTTCAATGAATTCATATGTGTGTGAAAGTTGAACATTGAATAAGGAAGACCTTAGAAGAATCAACACATTTGGACTAGGGTACTATAGAAGAATCTCGAAAACGCCATGGACTACTAAAAGGACAAAAAAGTCTGTCTTGGAAGAAGTACAGCCCCAATAGTACTTGAAAGCAGGGATGGTAAGACTTTATCTTACGTACTTTGAAGTTGTTGAGAAAGACCAATCTCTGGAGAAAGACATTATGTGTGGTAGAGGGACAACAAAAATTACAAAGTTGCTCAAAAATAGGTGATTGACACAGTAGCTGCAACAATGTGTTCCGGCATAGAAACAATGAAGAGGATGTCATAGGACCAGACGATGTTTCATTCTGGTGTACACAGAGTTGCTATGGTTTGGAACTTTCTCAACCGCATCAACATCACTGGAGCGTGAGGCTGGTGGATCCTATAGTCTTGATGTTCCACATCCCATGCAGGCGGGCTTCACTAAGCTCCAGAGCTACAGGCTGTTGGTGACCCAACCTGCTCTTTGCAGCCTGTGGACAGACTCTGCTCGCCATGTCCAAGGGAGCACTTTGCTCTCTGTTTCGTTGACCTTGGACCAAGCAGCCCATGAGAGTTGAAGGACTTCCAGTATATCAACTGTTCCATCAAGGTTAGTTAAACTGAACCCTCTGTACTGCTGTGTGGACTAATTAACTGGTATACTCTTTATTGATGTACAAATGTGTGTGCATATATATGTATTTATATATATGTTTACACATTCATAAGTATTTGTTTCACTAGAGAACCCTGCCTAACACACTTTCTAATATGACCATTTCACTTTCTCATCATGCAGTGAATTCATCTATATATATTTGTGTAAACTATAATAATTATTGATTTATAGAAATATATACAATTAAAGAGATTATTTACTTTCCTAATTTAATTTTTAACACATATATCAAACTGATTTTCTGTTATAAAATTGGAGTTTTAGTATTGTTACAAGGCTGTGTTATGAGTATTTTCTAATTAAAGAAAACTCAATATTATCCTGATTTTGCTTTGATTATGTGGGGAATGCATTTTTAAAATATGAAGGCACATTTAATGGACATAAAATAACTAGAGGACAGCTATAAATAGCTCAACAGAGAAATAAATAAAGTATTAAAAAACCTAGAATCTCATTTATCCTGAGGGCAGTGCAGATTAAATCTACATTGCTACACTATTTTTCTAACAACATATGACAGATTTATGTGATAGACTGTACTGTCAAGAGTATATAAAGTTGAATTATTCATTAGCTGTTTCCACTAACAATGATCCTATACATTACAGAATTAACCACAGCCCCTCCCTATATCATCTACCATGCTTATAATCATTGCAATGCCTGAATCAATTGTTACAGCCACTGTGTATTTACATCTTGTTTAGTATCTTCACTTTTTCACTGAAAATTTTCTTTACCAAATATGATGTTCTCTAGCATTAGTCCTTTCTGATAATATGCCCAAAGTATAAGAGACATAGCCTCACCATTTTCACTTCAAAAGGGCCTTCTGACTGTAAATCTCCTAAGACAAATTATTTTGTTCTTCTGAACTTCCATGGGATTTTCAATATTCTTCATCAATGTCATATTCCACGTGCTTCAATACTTCATCTGTCTTCTTATTCACTGTCCAGTTTTCAAACCATAGAAATCCTGTACAAAACAGAACAAAGCACTGCCTGGTCCTTTGACTCTTCACCATTGTTCCAATACTGCCTATAGGGTTGCTATCATCAGAGCTGTTTTGATGGCAGTGAGTAAGAAAAACAAAATCCCCTTACCTCTACATGATTTGGACAGAAATACAATTAGCTTGTTGGTATTTTTCTGCAATTTTCAAAATAGGGACTAATCTAATATTCCTAAGTGTTTGGAATTCAATATATTATTTCTTATAACATTGTAGAGTTTTTAAATAAAAAAAGAAACAATGTACATACATACATTGATGAATATATTACACAAAAGTTATTTTGTTCCTGTTATTTACACTTAACACTCATTGTGAACTGCAAATATTTTATACAAATAAAATAATATTCACATATTGCCATCAAATTATTTTTTGTTCTTCTTTTTGTATGTATGACACTGCTTGAAAATGAAACTCACTGTCATTCAATAGATGTAGTATCATAGCGACCCTATAGGGCAGAATAGAACTGCTTCTGTGCATTTCTGAGACTCACTCATTATGGTTAGAAGGCCTTTTCTCCCTGCAAGCAGCTGATAGTTTCCAGCTGTCATTTTGTATTGTAGCTCGATACATAACCATAATGCCACAAGGGCTCCCTCTCACACCAGTAATTATGAATAATAGATGTCAACTTCAACAAGCAGAAAACACACAGAAGTTAAAACACATTTATGATTTAAAATATCAGCATACTAGTAAAATAATAGCATTTCCTTTTGTTAGTATTTTTGACTGCAAAAGAACTATTAGAAATTTTAAAAACAAACAAAAACTCACTGTCATTCACCTGGCTCTTTACTATCTTCTAGGACAGGGTAGAATTGCTCTTATGAGTTTCGGAGTCTACAGCTCTTTACAGCTGGAGAAAGTCTCATCTTTCTTCCTCTAAGTGCCTGGTAGTTTTGAACTGCCACCTATGTGAATTGTAAGAATAAATATCCAACATTGTGATGTGTGAGAATACAATAATTGCAAATAAAAACATTTACACATTTTTTCAGGGTACAAAAGCTGGGAATTGGTTTGCCGGGGACCTTTGGATCGGGATTCTCATGATCTTGCAGGCAGTCAAGCTGGTGGAAGGCCTGCCGTCAGCTGAAGACATGTCTGGTTTGGAGACTTCTCCTCCAAGGTTCCCTGCATGGATTTTGGCAGGAAGCCACCTTTTTTTTCACTCATGGTTGGTAGGAGCCCTTCGTTACTCTTCATATTAACCTTGCCACAGAATACTCTGCAACATGGCAGCTGACCTCTTTCCAGGGACAGTCATCCGAGACAAAGGAAAGGTGATGCTGTGATCTCTTCGATCACCTGGTCTCCTGGCCACACCACTCCTTCTGCCTTGTTCTATGCAGTAGAATAAATCACTAATCCAGCCCACACTCATAGCTGCCAGGGTACTGCTCCCAACGAGTCAAACAGGTCCTTTAGAGTGACTTTACAGTTATGGAAAATAATAAATAGATAGACAAGGGGGCACGGGGGCTCCTTGTCCTTACTTTGGGATTGAGAGAATCAATGTATTTTCCAGTAGCTTACAGATTTTTATATATGGCTTACAGATCTTTCCAAAGACATAATCATCATATTTGAACATGAAACATACTAATGGGTGATGGCATAAACAGATTACATAATAAACAAGCGATGAGGTAACTCATCATCTACATCCCTGAGACCTCTCCAGTGGAGCAATCCATGATCAGTATCAGCAACAGACAGCAGAAGAGAGGTTGCTATATTTTACAATGAGTTGGGCTATAAAACCAGATTGCTCTTATCTATAGATGACCTTTAGTCAGTGAACAGCCAGATGCAGAATTGATTTATCCTTTATGGTGGCTCCTTAATGACAGTTTCCTTATGAAGGATTATTGGATGGATTGTGTTCAGTCATGAAAATGTGTATTATGATTTATTTACATCTCATAACCATGAGGGTCTACCCCACTGGATTGGCTTTCCAGACCTATAATTATGAGCATAAAAGATTAAGCTGCATTACAACATCATCTAGTTCCTCAATTTACCACATATAGTTAAATGATATATAAAGAAACTCCAATGTCATCAAACTAATATTGAGACTGGCACTGTAAAACAGATTAGAAAAATTTCTTGGGATTTGCAAGAGTGTAAATATTTTTATTAAAAAATTTCATTTTGGGGGCTGACTCCGGTAGCATACTGGTTGAGTGCGGGACTGCAGCCGACTGGCTTGGTGGTTCAAATCCAGCAGCAGCAAGGCTGGGCTTTCGCTCCCACCAGAGGGCAATGATGCCTAAATAAATAATTCATTTTGTAGGTGGGTTTTACAGGTCCTTGACAATGGATGCATCAATCGTATCCAGCAAATTTGCACATATGTTGCCATCATCATTTTGAAAACATTTTCTTTCTACTTTACCCTTCCTTTTTCCACCCTCTCACCCTATTGACCCTTGATAAATTATGAATTATTATTTTCATATCTTACACTGTTCACAGACTCCCATTACCCACATTTCTATTGTCCATTCTCCTAGATGTAGTTATACTTAGATCATTGAGATTGGTTCCCCATCTCTCCTTCCTCCATATTCCTCCAAACCTCATGGTACCACTACTCCTACTATTGTTGCTGAGTGGTTCATCAGTCTTGGATTCTGTGTGCTGAGAGCTCTTATCTTGACAAATGTATATATTCTAGTATAGCCAGATTTGTAAGGTAAGACTGGGGCCATAAAGGGGGGGGAGGGGTTGGAGAGCACAGAGAGGCATTAAAGAAGTAGAGGAATGTTGTGTGTTTCATTGGTCTTATGCTGTACCCTGGCTCATTCATTCTTTCCTTGTGACTCTTCTGTTTGAGGGGATGTCCAGTTGCCTACAGATAGATTTGGATTTCCACCCTAAGCCCCATCGTCTGTATGAATATAATTGTCTGTTTGTGTCTTCTGATGCTCGATACCTGAGCCTGTCAAAACCTTATGATCACATCGGCTCTTATGCTCCATCATCTAGGTTTTGTTGCTTCCCTTCTAGATGACCATTTGTTTAATTTCAAGCATTTGGTACCCCAGACCTTATATCTTTCAATAGATGGGCACCATCAGCTTTCTTCACCACATTTACTTATACACCCATTTTGACTTCATCAATTGATCATATCGGGAATGTGAGCATCACAGAGTACAAGATTACATTGAAGGAGTACTTGAGTAGAGACCCAATGTCAGC
The DNA here is from genome assembly GCA_004026705.1 of Nesogale talazaci. Taxonomy (NCBI): domain Eukaryota; kingdom Metazoa; phylum Chordata; class Mammalia; order Afrosoricida; family Tenrecidae; genus Nesogale; species Nesogale talazaci. The sequence goes on from PVJH01014110.1 coordinate 39,077, forward strand.
CTGCTACCTTAATACCTAACATTTAAATTATGTAAATAGACCAATATATTTATTGTTATATATTCATATGTTTACATATTACGTACCTATATTCATACCTCTGTAAATGTCTTTTGCCTCCTTGTTCTTTCCTCTATTTCTTTTTACTTTCCTCCTGTCCCACTGTCATGTTCGATCTTCATTCAGCCCTCAATAATTTATCTCAGCAACATTACACTTTATTAAAGCCCACTGGGCATTCTATGTCCTCCTTGCCATTTTATATATATTGTTCTTCCCTTGTTTCAGTGCTGGTTGGTTCCTTTGTTAGTTTGGGTATACTAGAAAAATGAATTCATAGACACACATATGTATATAAGGACAAGATTTATATAAAGAGGAATGGAAAATTGAGAAAGCACCCCAACCCAGTGCAGTCCAAGTCCATGAGTCCAATATTACCCCATATGTCTGACATCAATCTACAAAGTCTTCTCCAAACTCAAAAAGCACATGCAATGATGCCAGGACAATCATAGGCCAGTGGTTGCAGAATTGTGTGTATCCAGTGGTGGTAGAAACATCTCAGTGCTGAAAGGGGTCTCTATCTGGCCTACTAAGCATCTCAGCACTGGCAGGAGTCTCCACGTGGCTTCTCCAGCCCCAGAGATCTGGTTCCATCAGGACAAGCCCATGTGGCTTCTCTTCCGAACTCTTCTAGTTTCCAGGACTCAGAATCTATCAGCATGCTGCCATGTTGTCTTGCCAGTAGAGCATCTCCCAGAAACTGAGTCTATAGTCTCCATGGGGGATATACTGCAAGATTTCTCAGAATGCTCAGAGAAAGTGATGCCCACATAAAGTTCTCATTGGCTGTCTCCAGATTGACAGGCCAGACTCCATCCCTATACTCTGAAACTGACATGAGTACATGACTGCCACAGTTCCCCTCCCTTTTCCCCACCCACTCCTCTCCCATGTCTCCCCAGAGCCATCAGTGTCATTGTTTTCTCCTCAGAATTGTTTATCCTGCCTATATTATATAGAGAGACATAAGAGGGAAAAAAGAAAAAGAAAAGCCTACAAATGGTTCTATGTCTGTCTGCTGACCTTTATGTGTTTTTTCCAATCAGGTATTGTGAGGTTCCAATTCCTGCCCATCAATTCTGTAGTCTCTTTTCGGGATTCCTTGGTGTTGGAGATTTCATTGCTTTGCTCCCACTATTACTCTGTTGAGCTCCTTTTGTGTTTTGCTCCTGTTTGGCGGAGGGGGGTGGGAGGATGTTGGGGTCAGACTGAGCACAATTACTTTATTGTGTCTCCAGTGCTGTCCCACTTAGCAGTGTGGGTCAGTGAGGGGGGGCATCATGTCTCATGGGGGGGCTGAGTATATGATCCTGTCTGTGCTGCTTGAAGCAGTAATGGCTTCCTTGAGGCTTGTTGGACCAGAATACAGTTCACTATTTCTCTCTTTCCTTCTGAGTTTGCTCCCATGTAGTCTTGGTAGACTTGCCACTCTCCCCAGACTGTGTCTTCAGTGCTGTCCTCTATAGTGCATTCTTCTGGAGAGGGGATCAGCATAGCTGGAATTGAAGGCAACCCCCAAAGACCTCTCTGTTAGTTCATAGCTCATGCCAGTATGTTGACCTTAAGGCATGGCACATCAAGTTGAGGTATGGTCTCTCTCTCCTTTTCCTGTGGAGATATATGTCTTCCCAGTGTATAGGTTAGTGCCCTGGTTCCATCCCCCTTTCCATGTACTCTATTTTTGTTGTTCTTTCCCCATCACTTTTAGTTCACTGCTATATGCATCCCTGCATTGGGTCTGACCCTGCCAGACTGCTTGGACCTCATCCCAAGAATTTATGCAATTAGTAACCTTTCGTCTATGCTCCTTGTGCTTTTTAAGCTTACTTCAGTAGATCGATGTTGTACTTTTCCTTTGGTGCTTGACTTACTTCGCTTAGCATAATTTCCTCCAACTGTTCCCATGAGGCAATGTGTTTTATGCATTCTTCTCTGCTTTTCTGGATACATAGTACTCCATTGTCTGTATATACTAGAATTTTTAATCCATTTATTGGTTGGTGGAAATTTAGGGTGTTTCCAATTCTTTGTGACTATGAGCTGTGTCGTGATGAATGCTGGAACATTGATGTGTACTTGTGGTCTATTTATTATTTTGGGGGTATTTACCTAGGAGGGAGATTGATGATTCATACTTATTATTTCTTCTGGGTATTTACCTAGTAGGGAGATTGATGATTCATATGGTAGCTTGATTTTCATTTGTTTTCTGTATCGCTAAATCAATTTCCATAATGGCTGCACATACCTACAGAACCACCAGCAGTGGTTGAGTTTCTCTATCACCACATCCCCTCCAACACTTGGTATGTTCTGATTTTTTAATTGGGCTATCTTTGAGGGTACTAGGTGGTATCTAATAGCTATTTTAATTTTCCTTTTCTTTATGCATAATGATCAAGATTTTGTTTTTGTTTTTGGGGAATCACTGCCCTCTGGTGGTGGGAGTAAGAGGCCCAGCCTTGCTGCTGGATTTGAACCTCCAACCCAGTGGGCTGCAGTCCTGCACACAACCATTATGCTACTGGGGCTCAGCCAATGATCAGGATATTTTTATCATACATTTAAAGGTCATTTGGATGTCCAGCCTAGAGAAACTTCGGTTCAGGTCTTTTACTGACTTCCTCAATGGGTCATTTGGTGTGTATTTTTGGTTTAAATCATTTTATTGGGGACTCATACAACTCTTACTACAATCCATACATGCATCCATTGTGTCAAGCACATTTGTACATTTATTTGTCATCATAATTTTCAAAACATTTTCTTACTTGTTAAGAAACATTTTCTTCCTTGGTATCAGCCCCCATTTTCCCCATCTCTCCTCCTCCCTCCTTCCCTCAGGAATTCTTAATGATTTTATAAATTATTATTATTTTTCCATGTATTTTACTACATGATATCTCCTTATCTGTTGCCCATCCCCCTAGGAGGGGGATGGATAAGTCATTATGTTCGGTTCCCTCTTTCTCCCCTCACTTTTTTCCTTCCACTTTCCTCTTACCTTTCTGGTATGACTACTTTCACTATATGTCTCGAGAAGTTTATTTGTCCTGTATTCCCTGTGTTTCCAGCTTTTATCAGTACCCATGTCCATGCTCTGGTCTAGCCCGATTTCTAAGGTACTATTAGGGTCATGATAATGAGAGTAAGGAAACAATAGAGAACCAGAGGAAAGGTGTAGTTTTAATGATGCACTCTGACTGCTCTCTTCCTTGTGACCCTTCTGTAAGGGGATGTCCAATTGTTCACAGATGGGCTTTGGGTCTCCAGTTGGTGCCCCCCCTCATTCACACTGACATAATTTTTTGTCCTGGATCTTTGATGCCTGATACCTGATCCCATCGACCATTAATGATCACACAGTGTGCTTCTTCCATGTGGGCTTTGTTGCTTTTCAACTCGATGGTCACATGTTTGTCTTCTAACCTTTAAACCCCCATTTGCTATATCTTTTGATAGCCACGGTTGTAAACTAGCAGCGTATTGGGGATTTTACTAACAATGATTTTGTTTGATGTATCATTGTGACAGACTGTTTTCCCAGTCTGTGGACTCTCTTGCTACTCTCTTGGCAGTCTTTCAGTGTACAGAGGTGTCTTATCTTCAGTAAATTTCATTTGCCCATGATTTTTCCTCTGTGTTTTCATCCTTTCCTAATTTCAATAACCTATGCATTCCCTGCACCAAAGTTCTTAGGTGATCTATAGTCACATTGCATTTATTCTTCTGCATGAACTGAGATAAGGGCATAACATCATTTTTATGCCATTAGATAGTCTTTTTTTTTTTTAACTCCAGCACCATTTTTTAAAGAGAGAATCTGCTTCCTATTTGAGATTTTTGGGTCCCATAAAAAAGATCAATTGTCTGTATGCTGATGATTTTATTTCTGGAGTTTCAATTCTTTTCCCTTGATCTGAATGTTTGTCATTATACTAGTCTCACATTGTTTTGACCACTGTGGCCATATAACAGGTGCTAGAGTCATGTAAAACAAGTCCTCTTAATATGTCCTTTTTCTTGAAGAGTCCGCTGCTAATTCTGGGTTTCTTCTGTCTCCATTTGAAGTTGGTAGTCAGTTTTTCCAGTTCTTTAGGGAACGATGTTAGTACTTGTGTCAAAATACAGTAAAACTTGTATAGTGCCTTGGACAAGACTGACATCTTTATGCTATTAAGTTTTATAATTCACGAGCATGGGATATTCTTCCATTTGTGGAGGTTACACTTGGTTTCTTGTAATAGTTTTCTTTAGTTTTTCTCATACAAATCATTTTTTTTTGTTTAGGTATATCCCTAGTTATTTTAGTTTGTGCTTCGCTATTGTAAAGGGTACTATCTTTTTTATCTCCTCTTCCATGCTCTTCCTTTTTGATCTACTCTTCTTCCATGGTGTTGTTGTTCAATGGAACAAGCAATCCAATAGACTTCTGTTTGTTGATCTTTTGTCCTGCCACTCTGCCTTATTTCTTTATAAATTTTAGCATTTCTCTTGTGCAGCTTTTGGAGTTTTACATACACAAAATCATATCATCTATGAATAGCAGCATTTTCACCTCTTCCTTCCCCAGAAAAATGCCTTCAATATCTTTCCTTTGCCTTATGCTATTAGCTAGAATTTCCAGTACAATGTTTAAAAAAGTGAGGACACAGCACACCTTTGTGTGGTCCCCTTTTTCAGTAGGGTTGTTTTCATCCTTTTCCTATTGCCAACCATGTTGGATGTTGCCTTTTCCTATACTGCTTGTATTATATTTAGGAAATGTTCTTCCATTCCTATTTTCTTAAGTATCTTAAAGAAGGATGGCTGTTGGAAATTGACAAATGCTTTTTCTGTATCAATTTTTATTATTTGTGGTTTTTATCCTTTTTGTTGTCAATGTAACAAATAATGCTGATGAACTTTTAGATACTGAACCATCGCTGCAGCCCTGGAATAAATAGATTACACTCATTCATAGTGAATTCTTTATTTTATGGACTTTTAAAATTCTATTGGCCAGGATTTTGTTAAAGTTTTTTACATCGATGTTCATTAGTGGTATCAGTCTATATTTCTCATTTCATGTGGGATAATTGCTTGGTTTAGGTATCAGTGTTATACTAGCTTCATATAACAAGTTTACAAGTTTGCTGTCTTTTTCTCTGCTCTGGAAGCTTGTATAGGATTGGTATCAATTCTTCTGTGAATCCATGGTTGAATTCTCTGGGGAAGCCATTTAGTCTGGTGGAATTTTTTTTTTGGTATTTCCTTAATAAACTTGTCAGTTTCCTCAATTGCTATTGGTCTGTTGAGATTCTTGACATCCTTCTGGGATAGTGTAGGGAGGGCTTGTTTTTCCAAGTATTTAGCTATGTCTTCCAAGGTGTTGAACTCATTGGATTATAGGTCATCATAGCACTGTGCAATCAGCATTTTACCTTCATTATGGTCCATTGTAATGTTCCTGTTTCATCCTCATCATGACTAATGATATTTGTTTCATCCTTTTTTTGGTTAGGTTTTTCAGTATGAACTAATTTTTTTGATGAAATAAGTTTTTGTACTATTTTCTTGTGTTCCCACTCATTTATTTCTGTCCTTATTTATTTATTATATCTCTTCTTTTGCTATTAGTAGGATTGACCTGCTGACTCCTCTCTCATTGCTGGAGGTTTTGTGCCAGTATATCAATCTTAAGTCTCTTCTCCTTTTTCATGTCTGCATTTACCACTATCAAACTTCCTCTGGTAACTGCTTTTGCTGTATCCCAAAGGTTTTGGTAAGTCGAATTGTCATTCTTCTTGGTCTCTAAAAGTTTCCTGATTTTGATTCTGATCCGGGTCAATGTGCACTAAATTTGCAGTGGAGGGTTATTCAACCTCCAGTTGTTTGCCCTTGTTTTCTTGATTTATTTTTTGTTTACTTCTAGCTTATGGAATAGTATTCTGAAAGACAAATCTGAGTGTGCTGTATGTACTTGAATTTATACAGGCTAGACGTGTGTCCCAGCATGTGGTATATCTCCAAGTATGTGCTAGATGGCCTCGAAAAGAATGTGATTTTATTTATTTATTTATTAAGGCCTTTGAGTGGAGAGCTCTGAACACATCTGTCAGGCCAAGTCACCTAATTGTAGAATTCAATTCTATTATTACCTTATTAAGTTTCTTTCCCTGATCTCTGTCTCTCTTAGAGAGCAGTATAAGAAAGTCACATACTAGGATTGTTGAGACTGATTTTTTCCATCTTTTTGAGTATTTGATTGATGAGTTTGCCAGTCTCTTCTTGGGTACCTGTTTATTATGCTCAGTGGTTCTTGGACTACTGATCCCTTGAGAACTATATAGTGCCTTTCTTATCTTTTGTTATGGCTTGCATGCTGAAACTAATTTTTTCATATGTTAGGATTGTAACACCTGCTCTTTTTTGAATTTGAATTTCCTTGGTATATTTTTCTCTAGCCTTTGATTTTCAGCCTTTATTTGTCTGCAGGCTTGAAGATGTGTTTCTTTTAAGCATCAGATCAATGGATTGTGGGTTCTAAATCCATTGGTCTCTGTCTTTTAAAGGGCAAGTTCAGTCCATTGATATTCAGAGGTATAATATCCATCTGTTTGTAATGTTAATTTGTGTTTTCTGTGCTGGGTCTTTTTCTACCTCCTTTCTGTGTGTGTGTGTGTGTGTGTGTGTGTGTGTGTGTATGTTTTCTTCTTGCCTTCCCTTCACCATTGAGGCAATGTTGTCTTGGGAGCTGTTTGGATCTCTGGGTGGAGTTGCTTTATGTGATGATCTCCTATTTTTGCTTTGCAAATGTTGTGCTTCTGCCCACTCTGGGTCAGCAAGTAGTTTTTGTAGAGCTGAATTTCCTTTAAAACATTTTATTTGTTTTCCTTGTCCAGAAAGACTCCCACATCGCTACCTATTTTGATAGATAATTTGGCTGTGTAGAGGATTCTTGGGTTTGCTATGTTTTCTTTCAACTTTCAGAATATGTTATCCTAATCTAGCCTTTTCTTCATGATGCCTGTTGATAGTCCTGAGCATATTCTTATTTGGGTATCTTTATAGATAACTGGCTTTCCCTTTCCCAGCTGCTAACCCTATTTTATCCTTTTCCTCAAAGCTGAATATTTTAACTCTTATATTCCTTTGCAAATTTGTCCTGACATTCAGTATATCTGGTGTCCTTTCTGCTTTCTGGATAGTTGCCTGATTCTCATTCATTAAACTGGGAAAGTTATAATCTAGAAATCCCTTCACTATTTTTGTTATTGACTTCTTTGTTATGTCTTGTTCAGGTAGTCCAATTATTCAAATGTTCCTTTCATAGCATATCACATTGTTCTCAGGTTTTCTTCAGCTTCTTGATTATCTTCTTTGACTGTACCATTTGTTGATGTCTCCCTGGTTATCCTCAAGGTAAATGGCATGTTTCTCAGCATTTTCTACTCTGTTTGTGAAAACTGTTAACCTGTTATTTGCTTTTGTTACCTCTTTCCTTAACTCTTGTATTTCCCTTTGATGTTCGTCCCTTAACTTTCTTTTTCCCTTTGGTGTGTGTCCTCTATATTCTCTATTATTTCATCCTTTTCCTGTATTCCTTCCTTGTATGACTCCAAGCAGCATTCTGGAGATTTCTTTCTGTGGTGGCTCAATTTCTGCTTCTTCTATGTGTGTTGCTAATTTCAGAACTTCCTCTAACCTTGCATTTTATTTCTTCTCTTTTTTTTGATTGAGGTTGTTGTGCACAGTTGCTATCTGTGTGTTGTCTTTGGAGGAGCTGCACCATTTTCCTGAGAATTACATTTCTCTGGGTTCTTTTTTTGTGAGGCTAGTAGGACTCCTTTTGTAAGCTGCCTATAGCCAACTGCACAGGGGAGTCAGGCCACACCTTTTTCATACTAAGGTTTAACTCTCCTTAGGCAGTCAAATTGTCTTTTTTGGAGTGCAGGACTGGTGGCTCTCTGTGGCACATGGGTGGGTTGGTTGCAGGCAGCAAGGGTAGCACTGTGCATAGTAGTGCTGGAAAACAGTAAGATAAAAATTATTGAAGACTTCTTAGCTGTGGTTACCATATTGCTAATTTTGTGGACCCATGGAATCAGCTCACTGCTATATATATCAGTGAGGCATCTCTGTTCTGTCTCATGTTCACCTTGCCTTGGCCTTTAGCCTCAGCCTGGCTCCTTTGCTTTATTCCATGATCTCTGTGCTGTAGTCTCTTGTGCCCATGATCTTGGTACCACTTCATTCAGAATTCTATGATATATTCCATTGGTGGCTCTTTTTTCTGATAGACCTGGCAATCGTCTATGTTCCTGCTTCTAAGATGCCTCTTCTTATCTTATGAGAGACAAAGTCCTGAAAAACAGGATTCTAACCATAATCACAGAGGCCAGAATTTATAATATACCGCATAAGGGGATAGAGCTATCAGGGCCCTGGTAATTGGCTGCACTCACATATGTATGATTCATATAAATTTAGACGTATCTGTATTCTTGTTCAATAATAATATTTTATTGTTTTTGTTAGGTGACATTGAGTCTGCTCCTACCCATTTTGACTGTACGCACACCAAAAAAAAACACTGCCTGGTCTTAGGTCATCCTCACAATTGCTCTATGCCTGAGTCATTCTTTCAGCAGCAATTGTATCAACCCATCTCCTGGAGGGATTTCCTCTTTTTCACTACATTTCCACTTTACCAAACATGATGCACTTCTCCTTTAATGTATCAAATGTATGTTAGATGAAGCTTTGACATCCTTGTTTCTAAGGAGCACTATGGCCTTACTTCTTCCAATACAGATCAGTCTGTCCTTTTAGCAGTCCATGAGACTTTCAATCATTTTTCTAGCACAATTCAAATGCATTAATTCTGCTATGGTCTTTACTATTCAATGTCAAACTTTCACACTCATATGATGCAATGGAGAATGCCATGGCTTTGATCAGGTGCACCCTATTCTTAAAGTACCATCCTTGCTCTTCAATATTCTGAAGAGGTGTTGTGTAGCAGATTTACCTAATGCAGCTCATCTTTTGTTCTCTTTATTGCTACTTCCACTGATTGATTGTGCATCCAAGCGATACAAAATCCTTGGAAAGTTCTACCTTTTCTCAAATCATCATGATGTCACCTATTGATTCAGTTGTGAGGATTTTGGTCTTCCTTGCGGTGTTAGTCCAGGTAGACAAATGGAACAAATTTATAGACACACATATGGATATAAGGGAATGGTTTATATATAAAAGGAATAGAATACTAAGAAAGCATCCCAACCCAGTCCAGTTTAAAGTCATCAGTCTGATATTAGCCCATATGCTCAATACCAGCCTATAATGTCTCCTTCTGACTCACGAAGTCACAGATCAGTGGGTGCAGAATCCCAGCACTGGCAGGGGTCTCCCCATGGCTCCTCACTTTCAGGGCTCAGGGTTCATCAACAACATCCAGTGGTGGCAGAAGCAAATCATTGCTGGCAGAAGTCTCCACTTGGCCTCTCCAGGTTCAGAGGTCTGGCTCCATCAGGGCCAAGCTGTGTGGCACTGCCATCTTGTCTTGTCCATAATTCATTATCTCTCAGACTAACTCCCAACAACTGGGGAGATATAATCTCATCTTCATGAGGGAAATATCGTGAGACTTCCCAGACATATCAGGAGAAAGCCATACCCACACAGAGGCCTCATTGACTACTCAATGCCTATCTCCAGATTAACAGGCTAGACACCACCCCAACATCTCCGTCATGAAATTCACGTAAGCACATGACCGCCACACTTACATTGAGCTGTAATTTATACTGCAGGCTAAATTTTAGGGGGAGGATTGTGGGGTTTTGGAAATGCTGAGTTGGGAAAATATCTTTTCTCTGTTATGCAAGAAGTTCCTTATACTTTTGAGCTTCTGCTCCTAGAATAATGTTTAATTCTTTCTATCATTTTTTGGGGGGGCTCTTACAACCCTTGCTACAATCCATACATCAAATTGTATCCAACATATTATGCACACATTCTGTCATTTACTTTCTAATGAGCCCTTGAGATCAGCTCCTGTTTTTTCCCCTCCCTGCACCCAGCCCTCATTGCCCCTTGATAGATTATAGATTGTTAATTATTTTCAAATCTCACACTGATGACTGTCTTCCTTCCCCTCTGGTTTCTGTTATTTTTCCCCATGAGTTATGGTGTATGTTTATGTGCCATTCATTGTGATGGGTACCCCTCATCTCCTCTCCTCCCCCCCTTTACCCCTAGCTTTTTGGTACCTCTATTCCCATTCCTGTTCCTGGGTTCCAAGTGCTATGAGTTCATCTCTTGTCTATACATATATACATGATCCTGTCTATTCCAGAGTGAGACGTGGCACTGGGATCACGATGGGGGAGATGAGAAGGCCTCAAAAGATCATAGGTATTTTGTATGACTGGTTACAATTCTTGATCTTCATCAACAACTTCCGATTTTCGGTAAACAAAATTGAGTCAATTGCCTACAACAGGCTTTTAATAAGGCTTCTTCCAATCTTGATGCCACATTCTTTCTTTTCTTTTTATGACCTTCTACTTTCTTCATGAATGATGGTGTTAAAGTTCTCATCAGATCTTCCGTCATTAGTGTTCAAATCTTTTCTTGAGATTTTCTCAAAATTCAAGTGGGAAATCATTAAAGGTCATATTTTGGTTTCTGTGAACTTGTTTTCATTTTCTCCAGCTTTATCCTGATATATGAATAATTGATGGTCTATTCCACAGTTAGTGCTTGGTCTAGTTTTAGCTGCTAATATGGACCTCTCCATTGTGTCTTTCCAAAGATATAGTCAATTTGATTTAGCTTTATTCCATATGGGGAAGTCCATATGTGTAGTTGCTTTTTTGACTGAAATCTTTGGTATAACTACTCAATTTTTTGAAGTTGGTGCATAAATTTGAATAGTACTTGTTTGATTGGATTTCCTTGAAGAAAAATAAATATAATTTGATCATAGCATTGTACTTTATTATATCTTTAGAAAAATCCTTTTAGACAATGAATGCAACACCATTTCTCTTGGTTGTGCTATTCTCTTCAGAATAGGAAATTATATGATTTTCTGATTCAAGACAGGTAATACCAGTTCATTTCAGCTCACTAATACCTACGATATTGATTTTCATGTGTCCATTTCATTTGCACCCCTTCCAATTTTCCTAAATTCATATTTCTCACATTCCAAATTTCAATTACTAGAAGATTCACTTTACCATGAGTAGTGTAACATTAGCAAATGGAGGTCACAAAGGTTCCACCCTCATAGCCTTTACCACCTGTCACCATGGTGGACTCCTCTCAAAGAAATCTCTTCAGTCACATTTCAGGTGTCCTCAGACCTGAGGGGCCCATCAGCTTCCAGGACTTACTCTCCAATAATGTTTTGCTTCCTTTCTTTAGACTTCCATTGTTTGAGAACGTTTTCAAATGCAAAAGTTTTTCAGCAGCTTTTTCCTCTGAAGTGAGAAGCCAAGTCCTTCTTTGAAGTTTGTTCTTAGCCTGGAAGCTGAACTGAGACTTTTTCAATTTGGGTGACTGTCTTGAGAGCCTTCGGACCATTCCAACGACAGAGCTTAGGAATCAGTCAGTTTATGCACTAGGGCAGCAGCCTTTCATTCTCTTAGCTTCACACAGTGACTAGGCCAGGGTCTCTCATGAGTGAAATGCCTTCTATGAGCCAAATAGTATGTTAACAAATTTATTCCAAGGTGCAGTCACACATATTAGTAACATGCCAAGGAAAATGGCAAGACTTCCCATCAAGAATGAGATTGCAGGTTAGAGGTTCTGTTCTGCTTCAGCAGTCTCTATCCCTCTGGGTTCATAGTTGGATTTGCATATCATTTTTATGAGTATAAACATCGGTGAGTCATGGGTGTTCAGTCAGATAAGGGGTGCAATCCCATGTGTTTCGTTCAATAGTCTTGGATTCTGGCCAGCTTTGGTTTCGTTCTTGTCAGCCATTTTGTTGACTTCTTTCTTCTTGATGGCCTTTTGTTGCCATGGTTACCACATTTTGTATGCTCTATTCAATGATCCTGCTAGATTTGAAATACCAGTGACATAGCTTGCAGCATCATGGCAAAACACAAGCCAGCATAGTATGACAAACTGGAAGATAAGTGGTGGTGAAAATATATACTTATTTAATAAAATCTGGAAAATAGTAAAGAAAATTATTTGTCTTAATGAATGTATTTGAGAAGCAGCATACATTGTAGTTTAGATTTTTTTGTGTTTGTTTTGTTTTTTTTCCCCAATAACTGTTTCTGATAATAATTATTGAAGGAACTCTATGTATTGGGATTTTATAATATGCCATAATGTGAAATAAGTAAGACTGATTAATTTTGAAATAACAATATCTCTTTTTTTTCTGCAGTTGAATAGGTGCAGGAGTCATCTTAAACAAGATTAGCTCTGTGAATGCAATGATAGTTTTAGGACCAATGGCAAATAACATAACTTTTATTCTTCTTGTTCTAGCTTTTTAAAAGTGCTTAAAATGTACATGTGTATTAGAAATTGATTGCTGTAATACACAATATGGTTAGTTGTGAAATTATGACGCTGTCCTACTTTTGTTCACTATCCAGGAAGACAAGAATAAAGCAGTGAATGTGAATCACATCAGTTGAGCAAACAGAACAAAAAGGGGTCTTGAAAGCCAGGACAGCTGCTGGCTTATGCTTTTGTCTGCCAAGTAGCCTTGGTTCACAAGAGAAGGGTGGGACTTAGAGGGAAAGGTAGTCGTATCACTACAGTAAATGAAGCTAAGTGGGCATGGTATAGATGGGTACATACAGAGTTATAGACTTGGATCAATGTGGACATGATCCATCATTCTATTGGGAAATTAATGTTTTCTTCCATTTGAATGAAACTTGTCAGTTTCATGGATCTATGTTTACTTTATAACATTCCTGAATGCAGCTCAATTGCGATTCTACTTTAAAAATGTACTACATCTGTATTTCAGGAGTTAATTTAATACTAGTTTATAATAATTAAAAGCTACCTATCCCTGAATGCTTTCATAAAATTTTCAGGTTGTTTTTTTTTTTTGGAGGGGAGGGGGCATCACTGCCCTATGGTGGTAGTGGGAGCTACCCAGCGCTGCTCCTGAAAGCACCCCTGGATTTGAACTCCCACGCCCGTGGGCCACAGTCCTGTACTCAACCACTAATGCCACCGGGGCTCAGCCCTAAGTTTTCAGGTTTTTATTCATTTTTAATGAGCCAAGAAATTGGTGATATCAAAAAATTATAACAAATATAGCATCACATTTTAAAGGAAGGTATTTCTAATGAGAGAAAATATGCATTAGGAACTTTCCATGTTCCTACATATAAGCTACATAACTGTGTTTATGTGTTTCATTAATTATTTTCATCTTCACCTAGAGAATTGTGCATTTGCTAAAATTTTATATCCAATTTATCTGAGTGTAATTTCAATTAAAATTTAATATTGTTCAATTATATCGAACAAAACATCACATAATATTGGTTAATAATCACTATGAATCTGAATATTTTCTTCAATAATCTTGGCTTCAAATGCACTGAGAAAGTAAGATGCATTTCTTATCCTATAGCCCAAGGAAAAGCTGAGCTCACCTCACTGATTTTTAAGATTAAATCAGTATATCTACTTACAAGCAACACTGCCAGAACATTCATCTGATAATAAATAATGTACCTTGTACTTGAAGGCCATGGAAGTTACCTCTTGCAACATCTTACAAGTACAATTTTCTCAATCCTCTAGGGAAAGTGATGAGCAAATTGCTCAAGTGAAAAAATCATGAGGTAAAATTGAACAGGTATTTCACAAGTTTTATCAGTACATTCTTTAATTCAAAACCCAAGGATACTTTTATGTAGTCTCTTTAATCAGAAAAATTTTAAATATCATAAAAGTACTTACTACTCCTGAAATTATAAACAGCGTGTATTTGGAAACTCAAACAAGGAAAACAATAAACCTTTCTTATATAGTTCTTGCTCTGGTAAAAGATGGATTAAAGTCAACAAACAAAAGCAAAAACACAGAGTTTACAACATTCAGAAAGATATCATATACAGTAACTTTTATATTCATATAATAGAATCTGCTAATAAGACTGGCATCACGGCTGAGCCAGGTGGCATAGTAGTTGTGCGCGGGACTGCAGCCCACTGGGATGGAGGTTCGATTCCAGCTCATAGGAACAAAGACTGGGCCGCCTACTCCCACTACCAGAAGGCAGTGATGCCTAAAAAAACTAAAAAAAAAAAAAAAAAAAAGACTGGCATCACTTCCTGTTTATGTTGCATTCTATGTTTTTAAGAAAAACAATGCAATTATAGATCCTAATCACTTATTTCTGATGGAATAGTGTGCTACGATTTGGGCAGCTAATCACAAGATCAACAGTTCAAAACCACCGGTTTCTCACAATGCAAAAGATAAGGTTTTCTGCACCTATGAAGAGTTATACTCTTTCCAACCCGCAGAGGCAGTTCTACCCTGTCCTAACAGGGTCACCGCGAGTCACAATTGATGCTATGGTATGGAGTTTGGCTTGAAGTTTAGCTTTGAACTAAGTTTAGCTTTGAACTAAGCAAAGGGATATATTGGGTGAACTTGAAACAAGCAACTTCACTTTTCTGCTAGCATAAGAAATAAGCAACAATGTGGTAAACTCCCTTCAGGTAAGGAGGGAGCATGTAGCTAGCTGGCATCCAGAGACTCACAGCAACCCTAGCTGGTAGTCTGCAAGAAGGCAGACACCTTCTTCTAAAACCACAAGGAAATGTTTTCTTCCAAAAGCTGAATAAGCATGAAACAGAAGCTTTAAATGTAGATTCAGATTTACCTTGTTATCCCTGGCCAACATCTTATGGAAATCCTGAATTGAAAACCCTGCTATACTGTGATTGGACCCCTGACTCACAGACTGAGACAATAAATGTATGTTGTTTTTTTTTTTTCAGATGCTGGGCTTGTAAAAATTTGTTTTACTGCAATAGAGAACTAACACACTTCCTAGCAGTGTTAAAAATCAGGTTTTGAGTGTTGAAGTAAGCAGACTATATGGGGAGGTTCAGTTGATCAAATGGAAATGTTCAGGTTAGTGGAAAGTCCCTATGAGAGTTTCTGCCTGTCCAAGAGTGGAACCTGCCCGGCATCTGCGTTATCTCAACACCTGAAAATCTGGGTCCATATATCAGCGACCTTTGTGTGCCTTGCGACTGGGCGACCTTAGTGTGCTTTGCCACTAGCCAGTGCCTCAGCCATCTACGGCCCGGCCTAGTCTCTGCCCCAGAAACAGGATGGCCATTGTGTAGAGTCCCCCAAGGCCACATCTGACCACCACACAATAGTGGTCCACTCCTGACTTAGACCTGGGGGGAGCTACAAATTTCCCACGGTTCCCCTCTGTGCAAGGGGATAACAGCGATTTCGTCAGCTGCCGCCCTGTGCCACAACAGTTTTGATTGCCTGTGGCCTGGGCACCCAGCACTAGTCCCTGAATCGCCTCCAGCCCGAAGACAGTCACGCTTGCAAAGTCGGTGGGGGCCGAGTCTTGCCATTGCAAGGACCACATTCGCAGGAAGCGGCTTGGCACTCCCAGCACACCATTTCCCCTGCGATCTGTGTTGCACTGTGCCTCTACCTGATCTGTGAGGAAGGGCAAGTACCCTGCTGCATGCACACGCCTGAAATGGAGGGCCGGAAGGGACCATTTCACGCTTGCCACACAAGATTGCTCTACCAGATCTAGACTGCCCCACGTGACACTTCTTCTTAGGGCGTGAGTCTGGGCGAATACAAAGTGGGCAGGTGCCTGGTACTGGGGCCTGAGCTCTTTGCCCACAACCACCGCGTGAGAGCTGGTAGCCTGTTGCTTTGCCTTAGCACAGGAGTCTGCGTGGCAACGGGGCCTGTGATTTGAGCCTGCAGATGCAGGATGCTGTCTGCTTTGCCCAAAGCTACAGGGGTAGCAGAGTCACGAGCAAGGGTCTTACACGCCAGTCTCTAGTTACCTCACCCAGAGCTGCAGACTGGGTCCTCTTTGCAGGTCCATGCACCCGAGTGAATCAGTGGAGAGTGTTTCTCAGGCCAGAGAGTTCCCTGCCTCAAACAAAACCTAGTTCTGGCAATATGGGGTTTGCTGGGCCAGTTCTGGGAGCTCACAAAGGCCAACCAGGTAACATCTCCTTTGGTCTGAACAGCTTCGCCACATTCCCAGTGGTCTCATATTGTCTGAATAGTAGAATGGAACTACTCATCAGTCAAATTGAGTTCCCCATAATTGCCCCCAACAGTCCTTGCTACCTCCTACCACTGGTGATTTTTGAGTCAGTGCAGTATCTGCCTACACAGCAGTCAGACTAATCTCCAGAGTAGACCACAGGAAGGCTGTGAAATCACCACTGCCAATCATACTGTGAAAATGCAAAAGGCCTCTTGGTCTCCCAGGAACATGACACCCACCTGTTTGAAACCATCACATAAACAACAGCATACCATATCACTCCCAATGAGTAAACAAGGACAAACCACATCAACAGAACTAATGACACTCAAAGAAGAACATGATGTGGATCTGCCACAAAAAAGAATTTTCAGAAGATTGCCTGGAGTAATACAGGACATGAGGAAAGCTACACAGACTAATGATGCAACGATAGAGAGGATGAAAGCCATGATAAAGGAAATGAAGACCACAATAGAGGGAATAAATTCCATACACCAAAGGGAAATACAGGAGTTAACAGTGGAAGTAGCAGAATCTTCACACAAGATCACCAATCTCATGAATAGAATAGAGGAGGCTGAGTCCATATTAGTGATCTTGAAGACAATCAAGCTGACCTCAGCAAACAAGAAAGACAATCAAACAAGTAGTACAATAGGCAGAAGAAAATCTGAGATCAATGAGTGATACTATGAAAAGGAACAGTATCCAAATTATTGGCCAACCAGAAAAAGACATAGTGAAGAAGTCAACTGTTAATTTAACAAGGGAATTTCTGGAAGAAAATTTCTACACCTTAATGAATTAGAACCAGTCACTCATACAGGAAACAGAGAGGACACCAAGTAGACTAAATCCCAGGAAGAACTCAACAAGGCATATTATATATAAACTATTCAATTTTGAGGAAAAAGAGAAAATCCCGAGAGCAGCAAGAGAAAAGAAGGCAGTCACATACAAGGACTCTCAGGAAAGAATATGTGCAGACCTATTAACAGAAACTATGAAGAGGAGAAGAGAGTGGAATAATATCTTCCAGAAACTGAAGAAAACAATCCCTCCCCTAGAATTCTTTACCCTGCAAAATTACATATTAAGATAGAAGGAGAGATAAAGGTTTTTCAGGACAAGGAATAACTTAAAGAATATGCTATGAGACATCCAACCCTAAGGAAGATCCTTGCTGACTCACTATGGCCAGAAGTCCAACACCTACTAAGTACAAACAGGAGAACATCATATATATATATAGTCCAACTCCATCCAGAATTCAATGAACTGATATCAAATGTCAAAAAAATATGGCCACAGTAGGAAAACACGGCAATAATGAAGCCCCCCACAAAAACACAACACAGCAATAAAAAGAGTGATAGGAAAATGCCCAAATCAAAAGTCATGAGATGTTAGCAATGAACCCATAGGCTGGGATAATAAGTCTAAATATTAAAGGCCTTAACTCCATTAGAATAAAAAGTCTGACAGACTGGCTTGGAAATCATAATTCATTAATCTGTTGCCTGCAGGAAACACAACTCAAGCTCACAGACAAGAATAAACTAAGAATAAAAGGCTGGAAGAGTATTTATCAGGTGACTCAAAGGAAGCAGAAGTTGCAATCAAAATCTCAAACTGACCTCAAAGTTCAAGTCATAAAAAGAGATAAGGAGGTATATTTTATATTGCTCAAATGATCACTTCACCAGGAACCTGTGAGCATGATAAATGTATGTGCGCCAACTGAGAGACCCATGAAATTTGTCAGTGGAGTATCCAGAGCACGAAAAAAGATGCTGGAGACTCAACAATTATAGTAGAAGACTTTAATACACCACTCTCAATGAAAGACATATCTTTGGGACAGAAGTTGAGCAAAGAGATTATAGAACTAAAAACTAGAAGTAGGCCACTAGAGCAGATAGATATATTTACAGCTTTCCATCCAAATGCAAAAAAATACATTCTTATCAAGTCCACATGGCACATTTTCAAAAATTGAAAACGCTGTGACACAAGTCAAGTCTAAGTAAATTCAAACATATGGAGATTATACAGACATCGTTCTCTGATCACCATGCCATAAAGCTGGAGATTAATAAAAGGACCATCAGCAAAACAAGGACAAAGAGATGGAGGATGAATAATGAACTCCTGCGGCACAGATGTGTGCTGACCCAGATTAGAAGGGAGAGTAAAAAGTTTCTAGATGTCAATGAGAATGAGAATATTTTGTATTAAAACCTACGGGATATGGCGAAAGCAGTCATCACAGGTAGCTTAATTGTAATTGGAGCATATATGAAAAGGAAAGAGGGACTTATGGTGGATATGCTATCACAAAGCTCAAACAACTGGAATAATTCTTCCAACAGCAAAATTAAAGAAATAATAAAAATCAGGTCAGAGTTAAACCACTGAAAATATAAAAGAACAATGCAGAAAATTAACACAAGAAAAAGCTGGTTCTTTGACAGGATCAACAGAATCGACAGGCTGCTGCCAAACCTTACCAAAGATAGAAAAGAGCAAGCAACAATAGATAGGATGAGGAATGAAACATGGGTAATCATAATAGACCCTAATGAGATTAGAAGGATAGACACAAAGTATTATGACAGGTTGTACTTTAATCAGTCCACCAATGTGGAAGACATG
>PVJH01014111.1:0-58092 GCA_004026705.1 Nesogale talazaci
CCTTCCCTCCACCCTCCCAGTATCGCCACTCTCATCACGGCTCCTGAAGGGATCAGCTGTCCTAGATCCCTGTGTTTCTGGTTCCTGTCTGTACCAGTGTACATCTTCTGGTCTATCTGGATTTATAAGGTAGAATTGGAATCATGATAGTGAGGAAGAGGAAACATTTAAGAACTAGAGGAAAGTTGCATATTTCATCGCTGCTACACTGTACCCTGACTGGCTCATCTCCTCTCCACAATCCTGTAAGGGGATGTCACTTTACCTACAGATGAACTTTGGGTCCCCAATCTGTACTCCCCCTCATTTATAATGATATAATTTTTAGTTCTTTGATACCTGATACCTGATCTCTTTGACACCTCTTGGTCACACAGGCTGGTGGGCTTCTTCCATGTGGGCTTTTTGCTTCCGAGCTAGATGGCTGCTTGTTTATCTTCAAGCTTTTAAGACCCCAGACGCTATATCTTTTGATAGCTGGGCATCATCAGTTTTCTTCACCACATTTGCTTATGCACACATTTATCTTCAGCCATCCTATCAGGAAGATGGGTATGCAAGCATGCTACTTTTAGTTCTGAGGCCTGATAACCGATCTCCCAAGAAACAATTTTAATCCTCCACAAGTGAAAGGGGTTTCTTACCCAATCCATGTAATCATTACACCCACTCCTCATGCATTATATGTCTCACTGTCTAATTAAATAGTAAGAGTATTTCCTACCCAGTTACTTTGTTCATTAATGCTATACACCTGGCAGTAAGGAATGTCAAGATGTAAGGTGAAATAACTCTGGCTGTGATGGTTAGTGTTATATGTCACCCTAGTTCAACATCCTTTCCTGTGGTTTGCCTGTTATGTCACAAAGTAGTTATCCTACGTCACGTGACCTGATTTGGTCATTCTTAATCTCGAACATCCCTGGTTCTCACATAGCAATGTGCTTTTTGGAACCTGACTGTGTCAACAGATGAGGAGTAGATATATTAATGATATCACTTCATACTCAAGTCAGTCTGTCAAAACACAGCTGAAACTTGAAACTAATACTAAACTCCATAAACATCTACAACATCTACTTAGTTGGCATCTACAAAGAACAAATTAGCTCAAGCAGAATAATAAATAAATGACAGTAGCCATGGTATTTTCATCCACGTCATATGCATATGAAAGTTGGACATTGAATAGGAGAGACCGAGGAAGAGTTGATACATTTAAATCATGGTGCTGGCGAAGAATATTGAAAGCACTGTGGACTGGCATTAGAACAAGCAAAGCTGTCTTCGAAGAAGTAGAGGAAGAATGCTATCTAGAGGCAAGGATAGTGAAACTTTGTCTTACCTATTTCGGACATTTAGTCAGGAGTGACAATCCCTGAGGAAGACACTATGCTTGGTACAGGAGGCAGGCAGAGGAAAAGAGGAAGACTTTCAACAAGATGAACTGATGCAGCGGTTTAAATCATGGTTCAAACATCAGAACGATTGCCAGGAAGGCACAGGATCTGTCTGTGGATGGAGTCACTATAAGTCCAAACCGACACCATGGCCTCGAACAAAAACAATCAGAGTCATCTTACCCCCAGCTTATATTCATCATGGGTGAGAAACAATGTTCAGACAGAACAAACTGTGTACTAGCAAGCAATCAGATCTGAGTAATTTTATTGAAATTTTGTTGAATGTGTGCATATTTAAGTCAACCTGAGAGATTCTTATTAACTTTATTGATCTTACAACTTCATCTAGCCTTGCCATTGTTTGTACGTAGTCATAAAAACATACCAAAGTATTTAAGATATAAGTAAAACTGAAAAAACTACCAGCAAAAAACCTTCTCCACTATCCCCATAATGCTATCTGAGCTGTTTTTTGATTTGTTTTATTTTGTTTTCTTAGGCATCACTGCCCTTTGGTGGGAGTGGGAGGCCCAGCCTTGCTCCTGGAGAGCTGCTGCTGGATTTGAACCGCCAAGCCAGTGGGCCGCAGTCCCGCACTCAACCACTGAGCCACCGGGGCTCAGCCCTTCTGAGCTGCTTTTAAAGTGGAAAATGTACCCGATTGTTGTATTGTTTGTTATATTTGCATTTACACTGGGTTTAGAGGAAATGGTGATCGCCTTTGGAAACAATTAGGAAGGAGTCAAAGGCGAGGAGGTAATTCAGCTAGGCTTGAACATGAAAGGGCTGTGGAGACATGCAGAGGGAATTTATGTGGAGGAAGATCTGAAGGGAAAATTCCCTTCGGAAAGGAAAAGAGGGTTAGCAAATGGGAGCCATAAGGCAACAGGAAACAGCACCACAGGGCAGTGTCCAAACCCGTTCCTCTAGAGATGCAGGCGCCTGTGAGAAACAGCTGTGAGCGCTGCCGCTGCCGGGGCTTGCCGCGTCGGTTCCCACTCGCAATGCCCCCGAGTTCGCAGAAGGAAACACTGACCGCTGCGCTTCCGTTTGAGCCCAGCGTTGCGGTCAGCGTGTGCTGCTTTCACTACCACCAGGCCGGCTGACTCCCAACTCCTGGCGACAGAAGCTCAAGTCTGGACTTGAGCCCCTGCACAACTCGTGCTTTGTTTGGATTCATTGTTGTGGCTGCTGTGCTGCGCCATCTCACAGAAGTTTTCCTGCACCCTACTGGTGTTCCATTTTATTAAACATGACTGTCATCTTCAGTGGTCTGTGCTCCTGGTGATGTGTCCAAAGTAAGAGAGTCAATTTCTTGGGCAACTTTTTACAATCCATAGGGTTTTCTTTGGCTGATTTTCAGAAGAAGATCATCAGGCCTCTCTTCCTGGTCTGTCTTGGTCTGGAAGCTCCACTGAAACCTGTCTACCCTGGGTGAGTCTGCTCATATTTAAAATACCGGTGACACAATGTCCTACATGAAAATGGAATGCAACCCATTACAGCATGCGACACTGGCAGATAAGAGGTGGCTGGGAGGAAATCATGAATATAAAGAGAACCTGGTACTAGATTATGGGATCCTCAAAAAGCAAGTTACAAAAGCTGACCTTTATTCTTTAAACAAGAAGGAAATAGTAAGTATCTTAGAGCTGAACAATGACATAATGAGGTATCAATTTAGGAAAGTCAAGCTCTGTTAACATATCGCATGGAGAAGAAGGAAGCTATGAAGCGAGAGCTACTGTACAAGTCTAAGTGTCAAGTTATAATAATCTACAGTGAAATAAAATGTGTGAAAGAATATAAAAAAAGGAAGATCACTAGACTTGGCTGCAGGACATATAGAATGAAGAGGAAATATAAAAATAATGTTTTAACCTGCAGAGACTTAGAAAATGGTCATAATAAAGGAACTATGGAAATCATGATAAGCAGGGCCATAAAAGAATGTGAACTTAATATGTTGGACTTGAGATAACATTAAAATAATTGCAAATGTCGAGGGTGTGATTCTGGAGCTGGGAATGGAAGTCAAGGCAGGAAATTGATTTGGAAATCATCTGCATTGTGACTTTCAGTTTTGCCTCTTTCCAGAGGAAGACCACCTCTAATCAAAAAGAAAGTGCTAGCATGCCTGAGTACTAAGGCACAATGGGAATTCATCGTTCATTCATATTCATATTCTGGCTCCAGCGGAGGCCCTATGAAGAGTTTTCACTCATACTAAAAGTCAGGAAACCAGGTCTTCTGTGCATTGCTGCTCTGCTCTTCACAGCAAATGCTGACCACCCACAGCTTCAGTCATCAGTCTTAAGCACAACATCTTTCTTTTCTGGAGGCACAAAGAAGTCTTTGTGTCTATTTCTTTGCCTGCTGCTTCTAACACAAGCAGTAAGAGACAGATTGATAGTTAACTGTGGTGGAGAGCATGCTTTACAAACCGGTTCCTCCTCCTGCCATTACATGCTGTAGAGGTAAGACTGATGGAGAGCTACCTCACATGCAATGAGATTCACCGCCTCGGAAGCTCCACATAAAGTTGCTGTGAGATGGAATCAAACAAAGCTGACTCAATAGAAGTGCGTGGCAAAGAGAAAATAGAGTGGACCTATGAAAGATGTGATGTTACTAACACAAAAAAGAAGATTCGTGGAGCAGCAGCCATAAAGAGTGTTGCACATTTGAAACCACAGAGAAGAGCAAATCAGAAGGGTTAGAAGACAAGGAAGGGCTGAGATCCTAAGAATAAAGAAGCCAAGAAAACAGTGTCCCCTTGGTTTCTTTGAGATTGCTAGAAAGTTTGCGGGCAGCTTGGCTTTTCCCTCAGAGGGTACAAATGCAGGACCCCCTGCTTGAAGGCCAACTCACTGTACCCTGGAGGGTGGAGGGCAGAGTAATCCCACATGGCATCTGAATTCCATGCAGAGCATAATGCAATGAAGTCTCGGTGTGATGTAAACAGTTAACCTGTTTGCAGTTAACCAAAGGGTCATGGGTTTGAGTCTACCCAGGAGTGCTTTAGAAGAGAGGTCTGGCAGCCAATTTCCCAGAAAAAAAACTTCCATTCTGATGAGAACAGGTTTAAACTCCCTTATAAGACACAGAACTTCATTGCAAAATGCTGAATTACATACCACCTATGGACATGAGTGACTCCCTTTTGAGAGAGACTAAAAGCCCAGTAAGAAATGCTTAATCACTGCAGGGTCACTGAAAAGACCCTATGAAAAGACCCACTGAAAACACCTATGAGTGCAGCACCTAGTGCAGACTCATCTGGGGAACCCTGATAAGACCTTGAATGATATCAAAGAATCATCAAGACTGCCTCTAAAAGGTCCAGGTAGAAAGAATGAACTCAGAGAGCTAGGAACCAAGGAGGAAATGCTCCCTCCAACTCTACCTGGGTGAGGACACCAATGAAGGCAATGCCTAATGGGACTAAGGTCCAGAACTGATATGATGATGAATTAACCTTGCATTACCCTTATAGCTAATGACTTGAGTTAACTTTAAAATTGTTAAATTGTTTGATGTATGTTTGAAGTGAATAACCAGGCATTCTAAAATGTCAGAGTGTGAAGTGATTATAGATTGCATTGCTCCTGACCCAGTGAGAACTCAACCTTTATACTCTAACCCAACTCAGTCAGCTTGAGTCAGGCCAGATGGATGGCAAGTGGGGGTAAAGTGCATACCCCTAGAGGCCCATACGGGGTAACCCATGGAGTGACTCCCTACTTGGGAAGGAAGGCCAGCCATGGTCCCGTGTCCTCCAATGCCATCGGTGGTGCTGGCTTCACCAAGCCATGGAGCTGACAGATGAAAACCTAAGTTGTCCAGTTTAGAGGAACTTCAAACAAGCATTCACTTAAAACAAGCAACTAACGCATGATTATTTTCCTTTCTGGAACATCACAGATGTTAGCCGTGAGACTGTGTCAAATAGAAGGGAATATCTCATATAGATAAGCTCATTTTCAAGAATCCCAATTGGTTGATTGAAGCAAAGCTGATATACTTCTTTATAATCCACCTCTAAGAACCATTAAGGAGGAGGTGCAGGGGAAACGTATGCACGAGGCCCAATTTTTTCATTATGATGGTGGTTTAAATAAATGTGACCTTCTAATTTAAACGGTTTGCAACCAAGAGTGCTCTTGTAAATAATTCTCTCTGGAGTCTGCATTTTGTAAAGTTCATTCTAAAGATGAGTGAGACAAATTCCACATTTTGGAAGGAAAACAATATGGCAGACGTAATGTGGGCTCTCAGCCAGCATTCCCTGTAGGATCAATACTGGGCCAAGTTAGAAGGAATTGCTACAAAATTTCTACAAGACCATTCTCAGACCATCACCTTTGCCTTTTTCAGGACAAAGGTGGACCTGCTGCAGCACAAAGGCTCTTTAAAGAATCGCTGTTCCTATTAGAGGTCATCAAGGTGGCTGTGCCCCACACCAACCCTCTGCCCAACAGAACAAAACACAGCAGAGTCCTAGAAACCTTTATTCCATATCGCCTTGGCATCATTGAATTCCTACACATTTTCAGAAGTAGCACAAGGCCTGCATTCTCGCCCTGATATTAGTATCTGCTTGCCCAGAAAACTTGGGCCCACCACTCATTTATCAGTTTGTCACTATGGTCCTGGGAAGTATGCCACCAGTATTTCAAATGCCACAAGATCATTCAGAGAGAATACATTTCAGTAAAACTTCCAGACTAAGAATAGACAATGAAGGAACAATATTTGTCCACTTCCCAGAGATAGCCCACAGGAAACCTTAGGAGTAACAGAGAAATGTTGTCAGATATACTGCTGATGGCTCCTTAGGCAGAATGGTCTTCATCGCAATGAGGAAGCTGGAGAACACATCAATAAAGTTTCCAAAAACCACGCAGACTCCACCAAATTCACTATCTTCTGGGAAAGAGGTGATGGAGAAGCCCAACATCAGCTGCCAAAAGAATTGCAGGGGCTATCAGTAGAGTAGACCTTTAATGAATCATAGGCAAGTTCAGACTAAAGTTAGTGAAAGTTAGCTGAATTATAAGGAGAATAATGTGGTGCCAGCATTGGAAGAAGGTTCATGAACAACCGTGATATGCAAATTATGCAACTTTGTGTGCTCAAAGTAAACAGAACTTAAAGTATTTACTGATGAAGAAAAAAACCTGCAACCTTTCAACAAAGATTGCAACTCATTATTAAAAAAAAAAAAGCCTTATCACAAGTGAACTCATAGCTAGCATGCTGATAAGTGCAGAAAAGATTGATGCTGTAAAGGATTTCATTCTGCTTGCATCCACAATCAGTGCTCATGGTAGCAGCAGTCAAGAGATGAAATTTTTTATGGCTTGGAGAAAATCGACTGTGCAACACCTCTGTAAAATGTTAAAGAGTAAGTATGTCACTTTGAAGAGTGGGTGAGCCTCACTTTCCCGGCACAATCACTGAAGACAAATATGTGCATAAGCAAATGTTGTGAAGAAAGCTGATGGTGTTCAACTATCAAAATATATATAGTGTCTGGGGTCTTAAAGGCTTGAAGATAAACAAGTGGCCATCTATCTCCTGAACAACAAAGCACAAGTGGAAGAAGTGCACCAACTTGTGTGACCAAGAGGTGTAGAAGGAATCAGGTATCAGGCAACAAAGAACTAAAAATTATATCACTCTAACTGAGGTGGAGAACAGATTGGGAACCAGGTGAAGTGACATCCCCTTACAGAAGGGTTGTGGAGAGGAGATGAGCCAGTCTGGGTGCAGTGTAGCAACGATGAAACATACAACTTTCCTCAAGTTCTTAAATGCTTCTTTCCCCCACTATCATGATTCCATTTCTACCATATAAATTTGGTTAGACCACAGAATGTTCACTGGTACAGACAGGAACCAGAAACACAGGGTATCTAGGACAGATGATCTCTTCAGGACCAGTGGTGAGAGTGGCGATACCAGAAGGGTGGAGAGAAGGTGGGGTATAAAGGTGAAACCAATTATAAAGATCTACATTTAATCTCCTCCCTGGTGAATGGTACGCAGAAAAGTGGGTGAGGGGATACATGGAAAAATAATAATAATTTTCAAATTATCAGGGGCCCATGAGGGAGGGGTAAATGAGGAGCTAAGACCAAGGACTTAAGTAGAAAGCAAATGTTTTGAGAATGATGATGGCAACAAATGGACAGATGTGCTTGACATAAAATGGATGGATGTCTGGATTGTGATGAGTTGTATGAGCCTCCGATAAAATGATTTTTTTAAAAGACTAGGCAAGCCTGACTCATTTTCAAATGGCTCATATTCATGTGAATGTTGGACTGTGATAAAGGAAGACACATCGATGTATTTTAATAATGGTGTTGACAAAGAATATTGAAAATACCATGGACTCCCAGAAGAACACGAGAGAGAGAGAGAGAGAGAGAGAGAGAGAGAGAGAGAGAGAGAGAGAGAGAGAGAGAGAGAGAACATATTTTGGAAGAAACTTAGCTAGAATGCTCCTTAGACAAAAATCACCTTGAACACTGCTTCTTGAATTTCAATGTACACTCAGATCCCTAGGGTGAAAGAGTCTTACAAACATGCAGGTACTGATTCAGGAGGCCTTGAAGTACTTCCCCCACCCAGGTTCTGTCTCTAACAAGCTTCAAGATGATGCCTCTTTAGTCACTCTATGTCTCTTATTAAGAGAAGTCAGATTCTAAGGTTGCTGTGGAAAACACAATTCTAAATGGTGAGTCGCGAGACCTGGATAGGTCTGCAATTGCCTTCACAAACTGCCTCCTTTGCCATGAGACCCAAAGAACTGGATGGTACCAAAAATATTTTGACCAAAGATAAAATAAGAAGAAATGGGAAGTAGAACTTCAAATTCTCATGGAACTCAACCTTTCAAGAGCCACTGAAGCTGAATTAACTCCTGAAATGATTGCCCTGAAACTGAAACTATCACCAAAAGCCATTTAAAAAGCAAATGATAGTTTAGCTTACTTAGAAACATGTGTCCACCTTGAGAATTGAATTAAAGAATTATCTATATGAGGTCAAGTTAGCGAATATAACTCAAGGTTTTGATAAGAAGTTCATGGACAGTGAGTTTGTGTTGATGACAAGAAAACTGTTCAGAAAAACATATAGAAAAGAAGGCACAATATCAAGACTGTAGTGCATGCCATTAACTGGTACAGGTGGAGATTTCGGATTGGTGTGTGTTTGGCTAGGTATATCTCCACCCAAAATGAAATGACAATAATAATGAAATGCAATGCTGAAACTCCTAATATCCAGGTATAGAGACCAGGGATCATAGATTCACTGAGTTCCAAGAGAAAAGATGCAGCAGAACCCATCTAGAAACCAGG
This sequence comes from Nesogale talazaci, assembly GCA_004026705.1. Classification (NCBI taxonomy): domain Eukaryota; kingdom Metazoa; phylum Chordata; class Mammalia; order Afrosoricida; family Tenrecidae; genus Nesogale; species Nesogale talazaci. The sequence continues at coordinate 8,777 of PVJH01014111.1, forward strand.
AGAAGATTAAACATGGGGCCCTGGTCAAAGACTCTCCTGATGAGTCAAGATGCATAGGAATTTCTGCACCTATGACCAGGAGCCAGCAGACTGGCAGAGTTAGAAAACACCATGATCTGGATTCTTTTTTTCAACTTTGGGTCTTATACAAGCCAACTACACACATAAGAATTCTGCCTCATGATCTGTGCAATGAGTTGTTTTGAGGGGAAAGGAGGTGGTGATAGTACAGGGGAAGGGGAGAACAGGAGAGAGTAAGTGAATGAGAGGATTGAGAGATGGCTCAGGGCTTTACCATCCTACATAACCAGACTCAAATTCAAAATTCCCACTGATTGTCTTCAATTTCTGACCCAATTCCTGAAATGCACTGAGTACAAATCCATCTGCTCTACAGTGATCACAAGAGTAATTATGGACATGGTGAGTGTCATTCACAGGTACAACAATCTAAACAGTTTCTCTCCCAGGAGACACTAAGGCCGGCTGGGAGTGACTTAAAGGTCTGATTTCCAGGTCGTGTTTGTTCATTGTTCTACCACACCTGGCATCTTGTGAACAGTCATTTTTTGTTTGTTTATTTTTTATTGTAAAAATATGGGTGACACAACATTTGCCAATTCAGTGTTTTTCATTAGTGCTATTCTATGAAGTCCAATCATGGTGTGCAAACATCATCAAGATCCATCGCCACATGTCTCATCCCCAAGCAGAAGTTCAATTAGCTGGATGTGAACTCAGATAAGAACCCGGGAAGCAGTCAGACAATACCTTTGCATTGTATTCCTACATTAGCAGATTTTGTAATTCTCTCTTATTCTGTTTTTCCAAGTTTGGTAGTATTTTGGGTTTTCAGTGTCCCTGCATTATTCAGTCACAAGGTAATAAATGTTAAAGATAAACGTTTGTGCTACAGTGCTTATATTATTGGAATAAATATCAGTCAGGTGGCTTGCCCTACCACAACTCCATGTCTTTTAAAAATGCATACTCACCAGAGAGGGGTTGGCAAGTAAAATGCCATTAACAACAAGCAAGGTATAAGACTCATAGTAAAGACTCATCTCTATGTCATCATTGTCCATTAAATGCTCCTTCATAGTCTTTATTTATTTACACGATATTCATGTACAGCTCATTTTTCCATGTGCTGATTGTATTTTAATCACTGGAATAGTTAATCTCAAAATGAAGAAAGGAAGAAACATCTGGTCTCTTTTATTTCACACCATACATTAAAACATGTTCTTCTGAATAATACATTGATGTAAATAAAAATCTTTGCAAATTAATCAGTCAGTTTGTCTTACTGTGGTAGCTTGCTGTGATGCTGGAAGCTATGTCACAGGTATTTCAAATACCCATTGGGTCACTTAATGTGAACAGGTTTCAGCAGAGATCCAGACTAAAAACAGATTAAATGAAAGGATTTGGCTGTCTGCTTCAGAGGACTTAGTTACCGAGAACTTTGTGAATAGGACTGAAACATCGTCAGGTACGGAAAATCTAATGAGCAGAAGTACAACATAGTCTGAGATAGTGATGGAAGATGAGCCTGTTAGGTCAGAAGACATTCAAAATACGACTGAGAAAGAGCTGCCTTCCCAGAGTAGAGTCCACAATAATGACTCAAATGGAGTAAAGGATCTATAAGTAAGGCTTTGGGGATCTTCATTTGGTGATGGGATATGTTAGTCTTTTTCAACTTTGGGTCATATACAAGCCAACTAGACACATAAGGACTCTGCCTTGCGATCTGTGCAATGAGGAAATGCTTTAGGGGGAAAGGAGGTGGTGATAGTAACAGGAAAGAGGTTGACTAGAGAAACAAAATTCATAAACATGCATATGTACATAAGGGAGAGGTTTATATACAAGAGCAATTGAACATTGAGAAAAACATCCCAATCCAGTCCAGTCCAATTAGCCCACATGTCTGATACCAATCTTTAAAACCCTCTTCAGACTCATAAAACACATGCAATGATGCCGAATGCAGGACAATCACAGGCCAGTGTGTAGAAACTCTTTGGATTCAAAGCATTGTAAGCATCTCAACGCTGACAGGGATCTCTGCATGGCTTCTCAGCACCCAGAGCTGCATCAGGGTGGGTCCATGTGGTTGCTCCTCAGGAATATCTCTTTAGTGAGCCTTGTCAGACAAGTATCTCCAAGGGAGTGAACTGGGAGAAGTAGTCTCTGCCTTCAATAAGGAATTACCAGATTTCCCAGAATTCTCAGAGGAGAAGGTCATGCACATGCAGAGGTCTCATTGGCTATCATCTGACTGACAGGCTATTGAACCCCTACACTCTTAATCCTCAAAATGACACCAGATTAGGTGACTGCCACATGAGGTATGACTCAAAAGGTAAACAGCTGCAAATATCAATTAATAATTAGAGCTTGAATTACAAAGTATGAATCTAATAAAATTAGAAGTTTTCAAAAATGAAAGGAAACTCATAAAAATCTATATTCTAGGTGTGGGGGATTGAAATGGACTAATACTAGCCATTTTGAATAGGAAAACCATATGGCCTACTGTGCCAAAGGTGAGAGATTCAAGAGGAATGAAGTCAAATAACCATCAAAAAAGACATGCGGAGATAGATCTTGAAATAGTTCTATCTTGAGGTGTAATGCTGTCTGTGACAGAATAATATTTATCTGACTAGAAGGAAATCCAATCAATACAACTATGATTCAAATTCATGCAGCAAACCTAAAGCTCATGATAAAGACATTGAAGAATTCTACCAATGTCTTCAGTCTGAAATTGATCAAGTAAAGATGTGTTTATAATTACTGACAATTAAAATCAAAACGTGGACACCAAGAGAACAGAACAGTGTTTGGAAAAGAAGGCCTTAGTGAGAGAGATTAAGCCAGAGAGCTCCTGACAGGGTTTTGCAAGAGCAACAATGTATCCATAGAAAATACCGTATTTCAACAATATAAAAGACAACTATGCACATGTACTTATCCAGATGAAATACACAGAAATAAAATTGACTATATCAAGTAGGAAGAGAATTTGGAAAAGCTGAATATTAGCAGGTAAAGACAGGCTAAGGGCTAACTGTGGAACAGACATTAAAGTGCTCCTATGTAAGTTCAGATTAAAGCTGAAGGAAAGTAAAACAAATCCACAAAAGCCAAAAAATGACCTTGAGTGTATCGCAGCTGAATTTCCAGAATATCTTAAGAATAGATTTGATATATTGAATACTAATGACAGGAGAACTAAGGAGCTGTGGGAGGACTTCAAGAACATCATCTTTAAAGAAAGCAAAGAGACATTAAGACAGGAAAGAAAAGATCACTGTAAGTGGCAGAAGAGACTCTGAAACTTGCTCTTCATTGTAGAGTCACTAAGACAAAGGGAAGAAATGAAGAAATCGAAGAACTGAACAGAAAACTTCAGATGTGGAGCTCAAGAGAACAAAATAAAATATTACAATTAAATGTGTAAGACTGAAAGAGAGAAAACCTAAACAAAATAATAGATTCGACAGATCTTAAACTAAAAGAACTCAAAAAATTCAAGCCTCACAATTTAATATTGAAAGATTCTATGGAAAAAATGATGAATGATTCAGGACACATCAAAAAATGGAAAGAATAAACAGAATCACAGTAACAAAAAGAACTAGTCAGTATTCAACCATGTCATGAACCAATGAGGCTAAAAGAAGAAGTACAAGCTATACTTAAAGCACTCACCAAAAATAAGGCTCCAGGAATTAATGGAATACAAATTGAAATGCTTCAACAAATCAATAAAGCACTAGAAGCATTCATTCATCTACGACAAGAAATTTAGAAAACAGTTACTTGGTCAACTGACTAGAAGAGATATCTCTTTGTGTCCATTCCAAAGAAAGATAACCTAATAAAATGCTTAAGTTATAGAATATCATTATGAGCACATGCAAGTAAATTTCTGCTGAAATTAATCTAGCAATGTCTGCAATAGTACATTGTTAGGGAGTTGCCAGAGACATGTTATCAGGAGGGGTTCAGTTCTTAAAGAACATCATGCTCTTTGTCTCCAACAACAGGCTCAGACATAGCAACATTTGTGAGATGGCATCAGGCTGGTTAGTATTTCATTTTACCATTTGGTATCCTATAAATCAGAACCAAATTGATGACATCTAACAGCAATAACAAATGATAAACTACTGCATTGTGACGATTAGTAAAATGACAGTATTTTATGAAAATAACAACATAATACTAAGGGACTAGCTTCACAAAATATATATAAGACCTTTATGAACAAAACTAGGAATGTATTTCTTGAAGAAAAATCAAGATGACTTGAAATATGGAGTTAAGAAAATGGCTGCTGTGAATTAAAATTTTTTCAAAATTAATTCAAAATCTCAATGGTATATTTTTTGACATCACAAAGTGAATATGATGTTCTTTTCAAATAATAAATAAAATAAATAATTGAAATAATGCTGCAATGAAGGAAACTATTTCTACTAAGTATTAATCTTGAATATAAAACACAAGACACAAAGCAGAAAGGAACTAGCAAAATGTTGAAACAAATTATCTCAGAGTGACAAGTTTCTGGGGAGTTGGATTTATTCCTTTCTATGATGTTCTGATTTCTATATTGATGGTGAATTTCTTTCATATCTGGAAAAATACAACATTCTTTAAAAAATATTGTTCTCTGGTTGTCATTACCTCCACTCTACATTCTCATTTGTATGTGTTTCTCATAATTATATGCAGCTTTCTAATCATTTCTCAAAGTACACCCTTTTTTCTATACTTAATTCCAACACTATATAAACATCTTCCCAGTTTATAAAAAGTCGCTCCATGACATCCATACCCCACCCATTGCCCTCCCTTTGTAGCATGTTTCTCCTAAAAAGAAGTTTATTGTCATTGTCTTCAAAATCTCATTTTCCATCACTCCTTTGAATGACCCTAATCAACCTTCTCTATTCCTCACTTGACTCCATGCACTTGAAACATAATCAATGACTCTCATCTTACCAAGTCCAAGGGCCCTTCTCTGTTGTCATTTTACATTTTGCATATCCATCTCTCTCAAAGTAATTTTCTTTTTGGTTTCTCTAACTCTGTACAGCTTTTAGTTTATATTTTATTGAAATGATTGTTCCCATTGTTCATGGATGATTTCCCCATGTTGTGTGAGCTCCTTAGGAGCAAACCAAGAATGAGTCACTCATCTGCTTTACTTTCAAATATACAGGTGTTATGACCACTTAGTATTCCCAGCATGTCAGTCACAAGGGCACAGCATTATGCTGGTGTAAGAAGATATATAAAAGTTATGCTTAATGACATGGGTCACATTGGAGAAGGAGGATAGAAAACTCAGGAGGGATGTTTGTCAGGTGACTATACAATTGGACTTCTCTCCAGAGGAAAAAATAAGATTCAATTGAAAGAGTTCCTGGTATGTATGCTTGGATGAGAATGAGTTGCTATCTGTCAATTTGTTGTAGATACTCATATGATTTAGCTTCCAGGGTTCAGGCAGGCTTCCAGATCTCCATTTGCTCAAGAGCATATTTGAGTCATTGAACAATGTAGACAAAAGACCTGAAGAGCTGTGGGATGACATCAAGATCATCGTACAAACAGAAAGCAACAGATTACTAAAAAGACAAAAAAGATACAACAGATCAAATGAATCTCAGCAGAGATTCTGAAACCTGCTTTAATCAAAGCAAATGGGCAAAATATTGAAGTCAAAACTTTCAACAGAAAAGATCAAAGAGCAGTTTGATAAGATGAAGAAAAATATTATAATAAAATATGCAAACACCTAGAGTTAGATTGCCAAAAAGAAAGAAAATGCTCAGAATATATTAAAAAGAAAAATTAAAGAAAAAATCAAGCATTGAATTGAAATATCGAATGATTCTATGGTCAAAATACTGAATAATGCAGGGAACATTAAAAAGAAGATGGGAAGAATACAGAAAGTCATTGTATCCAAAAGAACTAATCCATACTCAACCATTTCAAGAGAAAACATGTGAGCAAAGAATAGTGGTATTGAAGGAAGAAATCCAAACTACACTGAAAGTAGAAACCAAAACCAGGACCCAAGAATTGATGGAACACCTACTGAAATGTTTCAACAGTCTGATGAAAGGGAAGCACTCACTAATTTGTGAGTAATTTGGAAAACAGCTATCTTGCCAGCTGACTGGAAGAGATGAATATTTGTACAAATCCTAAAGAAAGGTGATCCAACATGGAACAGAGTTATCATTGCTGATGCCAGATGGATCTTGACTAAAAGCAGAACACCAGAAAAGAAGTTTACTTCCATTTTATTGACTATATAAAATATTCAACTGTAATTGTGTGGTTCATTGAAAAAAACTATGAATATCCCTGAGGACAGGAATTCTAGAACATTACATTGTGCTCAGGTGGAACCTGTACACAGCTGTAAGAACACAAGGGCATACTACATGGTTTAAAATGAGGAAAGATATGTGCCACGATTTTATCCTCTCTTTATACTTATTTAATCTGTATATTGAGAAAATCATCATAGGGGATTATATGAAGAAGAATTCTGCATCAGAATTGGAGAAAGGTTTTTAAGCAATTTGCAGATGACACAGCCTCGCTTGTTGAAAATAAGGACTTAAAGCACTTGGTACTGACAATCAGGGATTGCAGCTCTCAGTGTGGATTAAAACTCATTATAGAGAGAACCACAATCCTCACGACGGGACCAACAGCCCTTGTTGCTGTTAGGCACCACTGAGTCAGTTCCAACTCATAGCAATCTGAAGTACACAAGAAGGAAACAGTACGCAGTCCTTACACTTGTTCTTATGCTGGCACCCATTGATACTATGCTAGTCTGCCTTTTTTAGTGCTTCCTCTTTGTAGGCTGCTTTGCTACCTTACCAAGCATAATGACCTTCTTCAGGGACTGATCTCTCTTGACAACATTTCCAAAGCACTTGCCTCTAAGGAGTCCTCTGGCATGCTTCTTCCAAGACAGATTTGTTTGTCCTTTTGGCAGTCCCTGGTACTTTCACTATTCTCCAACACCATAATTCAAAAGTATTTATACTTCTTCAGCCTTTTTTAGTCAAGGTCCAGCTTTTACATGCATATGAGGTATTAAAAATATCATGCCTTCAGTCATGTGTACCTGAATCCTCACAGCAATAGCCTTGCTTATGGACACGTAAAAGAGGTCTTGTACAGCAGATTCATTTATCCAAGGCAATGTGTCATTTGATGTCTGGACTGTTGCCTCCATGAGCGTTGGTTGTGAATCCAAGCGAGACAAAATTCTTAAAAACATCAATGATTTCTCCATTTGCCATGATGTTGCCTATTGGTCCAGATGTAAAAATTTTGGTTTTCTTTACATTGAGTTATAATCCATACTGGAGTCTGAAACTCTTAATCTTTGTCAACAAGTGCTTCAATTCAATCATTTTTAGCAATAAGGTATCATCTACATATTTCAGGTTGTCATTAAGCCTTCCACTAATCCTGATGCCACATTCTTCTTCATATAATCCAGCTTCTCTGACAATTTTCTTAGTATACACATTGAACCCGTACTGTGAGAGGATGGAACCCTAACTCACAACTTCTCTGATTCTAAACCATATAGTCTCTGCCTGTACAACTCCCTCTTGATCCATGTACCGAAGTTCTTCATGAGCATAACATAGTGTCTGGAATTCCTATTCTTCTCACTGCCATAGTTTGTTATGGTAGACACAGTCAAATGTTTTAGTGTAGTCAATAAAATGCAAGTCAGTATCTTTCTGGAATTCTCTGCTTTCAATCAAAGTGCATCTGAAATCAGCAATGATATCCCATTACACATCCTCTTCTCTATCCCATTTGAACCTCTGACAACTCCCTGTGAATGTACTGCTACAACCATTGTTCAATGATCTTGAGCAAAATTTTACTTGCATATGCTATTAATGTGATTATTCAGTAATTTGTGCACTCTGTTAAATTTCTGAAACTCTTTATGGAAGTAGAAAGTCCCATTTTTCTTCTCAGAGTGACTGTTATGTGCCACCTTCCCGGTGCTTGCTATGATTGAGCTCATTGCCATAGTCACACCACAGTTTTGATTCACCTCACTCAGGGTCCTAACGGTGCACTGGTTACCTACTTGAGTGCAATCCAAAGGTCAACAGTTCAAACCTACCAACTATTTAGTGGAAGAAAGATGTGACAGACTCCCATGAAGATGACAACCATGGCAGCACTGTGGGGCAGTTCTTCCCTGTACCACTGGATTACTGTAAATTAGAACTTAATGGTGATGAGTTAATAGCTGACTAAGCATAAATACTAACTCCATATAAATAACCATTAATAGGTGACTAAAGAGTGAAAAAGAGGCCCACATGTATCATTTAGGTACAGCTGAAAGAAACAGCAATTAACAACAACACCCCCCCCAGGGTTAAGGATAAAATGAAAAGAAATTAGGACTATAAAAACTTGAGAGAAAGACTTGGAAGGAAAACTCCGTGAGACTGACACCCAATCGTATCTCTGAGGAGGAGACACTACTTAGTCTGGAAGAGTAGTATCTGAGCTCAAAGAGGGGCCCTTGTGACAGTTGGTGTTCTTATACCAACTGCTTAGATAGGCCGTGGTTCTCAATGTTATGTAATCATACTCTATTTTGTGGTCTGATGTAAGGAAGCTTCTTCCTTGAGGGCATGACCTACAGACAACATATATGGGTGTTCTGGTAAAATCCACCCATTCTCAAACATGCATGTGATTTGTCATCCTCTGACCACTAATTCTTGGTTTGTGGTAGTTATATAATCATTTGTCAATTTAAGAGGATTAAGAATGAATGGGCTGGAGTCAGACCTGTCAATTAGGTCATAACCAATCAGGCCTCTGTGTGGGCATGGCCTCCAGAGGATTCTGGGAACTCCTGCTTTCCTCCTTGGAGGGGGAAGACTCTCCCTCTCCGGTCACTCTCTGAGAGGTGCTCTACTCACAAGACACATGATGCTAGGCTGATAGAGTCTGTGCCCTGGGAGCTGGAGGAGCCACATGGAGACCCCGGTCAGTGCTGAGATGTTTCTACTGCCACTGGGTCCACAAGACTTTGCACCCACTGGCCTGTGATCTTCCTGCATTTGACATCATTGCATGTGTTTTGTGTGTCTGAAGAGGACTTTATAGATTGGTATCAGACATATGGGCTAATATCAAACTAAAGGGCTTGATTTGGACTAGGCTGGAATGTTTTCTCAATATTCAACTTTTCTTGCATATAAAGCTCTTTCCTATACACATATAAGTGTCATTGAATTTGTTTCTCTAGTCAACCCAGACTAACACATGGGTCATGAGCCAGCAGCCTGTGCCTGATATACTGATATTAGATTCATCAGCTCCTGCAACCATGTGAGTGAGGAGAAGCTACCAGCCTGACACCTGATTCTCAGATTTGAGACTTACCATTCTTCACTATTGTGGGAGCCATTTCCTCAAATTCTCTCTTTATGTTTATATATGTATGTATTTGAATGTGAATGTGTCTATGTATGTATAAATATATGTTTATGTGTGTTGTTGTTAGGTGCTGTCAAGTAGACTTCAGCTCACAATGACCCGATATAGAGCAGAATGAAACCTTTCCTGGTCTTGCACCACCCTTACAGTTGTTACATTTGAGCCCATTGTAGTCACCGTGTCAATCTATCTCATTGAGGGTTTCTTTTCCCACTGACGCTCCATGATGTTCTTTTCAAGGAACATGTCTCTTCTGATAAGGTGCATGTCAGACAAAGTTTACCATTCTCACTAATGAAGAGCATTCTGGCTATCCTTCTTCTATGGAAGATTTGTTTGCTCTTCTGGGAGGTTTTCTGTATTCTTCACCGGCACCATAATTCAAAGGCATCAATTCTTCTCAAGTATTTCTTATTCATTGCCCAGCTTTCCTTTGGATGTGAGGTGATTCAAAATACCGTTACCTGGATCAAACACACTTTAGTCTTCAAAGAGATAGCTTTGCTCCTTTACACTTTAATAGTTCTTGTGCAGCATATTTGCTCAGTACACAATGCTGTTTGATTTCTTGGTTGCTGCTTTTATGAGCATTGTTTGTGATTCTAGTAAAATGAAATTCCCAACAACTTCAATCTTTTCGCATTTATCGTGATGTCCTCATCTGTGGTCATTGTGAATCAAAGTCGAATCAAGGTCAGTGGCGTAAGTGGAATAGCCTCAAGGTCAGTGGTTCAAACTCACCAGCTAAAGCTGCTTGCCTCTGTGAAGATTTATAGTCTCAGAAAGACTATGGAGCAATGCTCTGCTGTCCTACAGAGTCACTAACAGTCAGAATCATCTGGAGGGCAGTTCCCATCTTGCTCTCAACTGCTAGACTAAGGTTGCCAGTGCAAGCTCCACCAGAAGTACAAAAGAGAAAGTGCCTGGCAGTCTGCTATGGTTAGAGCTAAGATAGCCCTGTGGAGCAGTTCTACTCTGGACACTTGGAGGCTCCATCGGTTGTCAGAGACTTTGAAGACAACTAGCAATAGAAACGACGTGGGTTGTTTTGTTTGTGTGATTTTGCTTTAGTTCAGAAGCTCCAAATTCCCTTTTTTATCTAGGAAGCTGTATAAAGCAGCATGGCATATTCTGGTTGCAGGTCTAAATCTGCATTGATTAGGTAAGCATGAATGCCTTTAAATGCTTATGTATTTAAAACTGACCCTAATTTACTGTTGAAATTTCTGCCCTTCCTTCGTGGGCTTCAGAGGAAAAGAAAACCATGGGAGAGACTGTTCAGTGCATATTTATCATCTTTGATTCCCTGTTAACTGGGGCACAACCTGCCATCCATTCTGATGAGCAGGCTCTGTGTGGCGATCTGTGCCAACAAACATGTGCCTGGGCAGCCCTTTGAGTAAGCTGCAGACCAGAAGGAGACCTAATTAAGTCCGCTCACGTGGTCTCTAAATGCACTAGACCTCTGGAGGGTGGAGGTGTTACCAGGTTATCTGAAACAGTCACCTGTTTCTGTCAGATGTCTAACTTTTGTATTCAGGGTCTTTACTGGAAGAGTAAGTACCAGTTCTAAGTTTCCCTCCTTATGAATTCAAGGGCCCAGTTATCTCTAAGACTTCTGTGATCTGAACCACATTCTTTGGAGGATTTTGTTCACTTCCATTTCAATCACAGTAGGTGCCAAAAAATTGCTTTCCACAGGAGTCAATTCTTTTCCACTCTAAACACTGCAATTTCGTGACAAATAACTTATAGGGTTATGAACTTTGTTCTCATCTCATCTGTGCAGACTGTTTGCTCCTTAAAATGCTAACAGTGCTTATTCAAGGCAGCAGGGAGTTTTGGGTTACTTGCCTCCCAATGTTTCAAATCACTTAGAGTTTTCAGTCTGAATTTCACCAAGCTCATAAATCTCTCTCTTTTGAAATTATAAACTCCCCTGGGGTTCTCTGGAAATTCAGTCACATTGTGTCCGCACATGTTCTGAAACAAAGAAGTCATATCTTTGGCTAGTCATCCTACCCATCATGCACAACCAGCCTATGTTAAAGATGCACTCCAGATGGACACGTCCCTTGGTGGCACAGATGACTGAGTGCTCAACCACTACACAAAGGTTGATGGTTCAAACCCTCAGAAGACAGGCCCATCATTCACTTGTGCATAGTCACCACCCTTGGGAACCCAGTGGAGCAGCTCTGCTCTGCACACACGGGACTTCCATGAATCAGAAACCAATCAAGGCTCAACAACAATAGGTAGGACACCCTACTAAGCAATGAAGATCCTGGCGTGACTTGGTTTCCACCACCGCAGATGTGAATCTGAAGTTGACAGCCCCAGATAAAAACAGCTGCATTTTCAGAGGGCATCACCCCTTGGCATGGAGCCAAAGGACGAACCAAACTCTGAACTCTGGAGACAGACGTTTTGACATCCAATCCACCCTTGCCTTTTTAACATCCAATCAGCTGATGGGTATAGTTTAAAACTCGCATTGTCAGTCGAAAAAATAGGCATTTTCTTTTTAATAGGCTATTATATTATTACTGTAAAAAAGACCAGTTGTCACCTGACTTAAAGCTCCTTGAGAATGGAAACATGATGACTTAATGAGCATGCATGTTCCCCAGTGCTTGCATAACATTCAATATCTATAGAGCATGCTTTTATTGCTCATATTATTGAATGCAATAGTCCTGCAAACAAGGAGGAGACTAAGTCTCAAGGATAAGACTTGACTTTCCCAAGAACACAGAATTAGCGATGCAATTGGGTATGATTTAAATATGATCATAATAGCTCCAAATCCATGCTCTGGCCTACACAAGGCTGTATCAACACTACTGCTGTCACCAGAATTAATTCTACTTACCACGTATGTGATACAATATGTTCTCTGAATATAATGCAATCAATTGGGAAACAATAACAAGATCTCTAAAACTTCTATGACATTTGAAATTTAAATAACATACTTTTAAATAATGTATAACCTAAGAATAAATCAGAAGGGAAAATAGAAAAGATCTTGAGCAAAATGATAATGAAAACCATCACATATCTGGATTTTTGTACTGCCACTAAAGCAGTACTTGGGGCAAAGGTATAGCCTTAAATGCCCATTTCCCCCCATACCTCCTTATCAGATCTTCTGGGGAAAATGATAGATCTAAAGTAAGCTTAAAAAGTCTTCCCCAGGAACTTAGATCCCTGGGATCTGTGAATCTTGGGTTCTGCTTCTTATTGCTGTTAGGTGTCGTCAAGGCAGTTTCAACTCACTGCAACCCTATGCACAATGGAGCTAAACACCACTCTGTACCATGCCATCCCACAGTTACTCTTCTGCTTGAGCCTGTTGCTGCATCCACTGTGTCAATCTATCTCATCAAGGCCATTCCTCTTTTTCGCTTCCTCTCTACTTTACTAAGCAGGAAGTCCTTCTCCAGGGACCGGTCTCCTCTCAGGAGACAAAGTCTTACCATCCTTGCCTCTAAGGAGCATGCTGGATGTACTTCTTCTGTTCAGGAATGAGAAATAGATCTCAAAGGATTAGTGGAAGATTCAAAATAGAGAGGGAGTATAGTGTAGTAGTTAGGTGGCTTTCTGACAACTTGGATTTTTAGGAAAAGGTAGGGTGCAACCTAATGATACCCCCCTCAGGGGTATGACCTTCTTATAAGTGGGGATCTAGGAATCTCTCTCTCTCTCTCTCTCTCTCTCTCTCTCTCTCTCTCTCTGCCTTCCTGTCTGAGGAAACTCCACCTGTCTCCACAGCCCCATGCAGACTTCCCAGCCCTGAGCGCTTTCAGATTTCGAATCCACATGACGATGTATCCACCAGCCTGTGATCTTCTGGCTTCCTGAGTCACCAGTCTGTGTCGTATGGCTCTGTGAGTCTGAAGGACTTATGGATGGCCTTTTAGATAGGTAATTTCTTCTTGAAATAAAACTCATTCTTATACATATATGAGTGTCATTGAATTTCTTCCTCTAAATTATCCAGCCTAACACAGGTAAAAAAACACAATTTTTCCCCTCACATGGAACTTTTTATTGTCACCTGAAAAGTCTTGCCTTCAGAAGTCCTCTCTCTTCCACCTGAGAAATTCATATAGAAAAGGACACTATTGTCGATTTCTTGTGTATATCATTTAAGCATTCGTGAAGATCATGCATGTACATTAAACTCACTGAAACACACTATGATCTAAAAGTAAGTCTTCTCCAAAAGCAAGAGAGATGCTGCTCTGCTCTGAAAGCCTCTGTGCAATGAAGTACCTTAAATCACTCAAAACTGGCAGCCAAAAAGAGCTTCCTCCTTATTCAGTGGCAGCCAGATGCCCCAGGAGGGCAGTCCTAAGTGGAATGATGATATAACCAGACTTTCTTTGGCATCGTTGGATAAGCCAATATGAGAAATCACTGCTCAGTCCAACACAGCATAACTTCCCCTATGTGAGCCAGGAGAGAAAACACTAGTTGCTCAGGTCATCCAAGCACCTGGAGTGGAGAAGTAAGATCCTCCTTTATCATTTTGCCATTGTCAATTGGTGTTCCTTCATCTTACTGGATTAAACAAATCACCTGCTATAAGCCAGATCGATCACCTTGTTTCTAGTTACCTTGTGGAGACTACCAGAGGCAGAATAAGCATCTGGAAGTCACTGCCATCAAGTATCAGGCTCTTCTTCTGGCCCCTAGGAAGCAATCAAACAACCTGATAGGTCAAAAAAAAAAAAAAGATCACAGACAGCGTGGACCAGCATCACAGGAAATTTCAGGTCTCTGAAAGAACATGGGAGGACTCGTCTTTCAGTCGTTAAGAACAGTGACGCCATCAGAGACACATGTCGGGAACAGAGGCTGTTGGGTGTTGAGTTTGCCATCTTTGGTCAGCTGGTTATCTTCAGCATCAAAAACAAGCATCTTCACGGTGCCTGTGGAACCCCAGATTGGTCCTCAGCACATCCTGCAATGTGATCCCAGGCCACACTAATGTTGACCACCAGTGCCACTTGGGCTTGGGTCACCTTGGCCTTGGGGTTTAGGGACTTAACAATCAACATGGTTGGGGCAGCAGAAGAGAAGGATGAGAGTCAACCTACAGAAACCCTAAGGTTGACTCATTGTGGCTAGGACAACACCATAGTGCTTTATAACATATACCTTAGTCCTCAAAGTGGTATTTTTGCCTTTTTGATAGTTTGAAGAGCATATTTCTTCAATGGAAACACATCATTTGATTTCTTGACTGTTGCTCCCATAGGCATTAATTGTTGGTCCAAATAAAATTATTTTGGCATCAATATTCTCTCCATTTATTGTGACAATTTTTTTGGTATAGATGTAAAATTTTTATTTTCTTTGAGATTTAATGAAGTCTTTTCATCTTCAGTAACTGCTTTAAACCTTCATCCCTTTCAGCAAGTAAAACAGTGTCACTTGCATATCACAGTTATTAATGAGCTTTTCTCCAAACCTGATGCTGCATTCCTCTTAATGTAGTTTACTTTCTTGAATTATTTGCCCCGCATGCAGACTGAACAAATATGATGAAAGGGGAAAAACCTGATGTACTGCTTCTCTCACTTGGAACCACACACTGTTCTCTTTTCTAGTCCAATGCCTCCACCTTGCTCCATTCCCAGGTGTCACATGAGCAGAATTAAGAGCTCTGGAGATCCTGTTCTTTGCCATGTCACCTATCATGTGTGATGATCCACACAGGGGAGTGCCTTTTCATAGTCAATAAAATGCAAGGATGCATCTTTCTGATATCTTCTGCTTTGGGCCAGGATCCACCCGATGTCAACAATCTCTCTCTCTCTCTCTCTCTTTCTTTAGGTCCTTTCTGGTAAATTCTGTGGATTACCGAAGTGGGGCTTTTGGCAGATCAAAGTCCAAGCATCAGCCAGAAGAGAGAGAAGGAGCTTACTCCAACATGGATGCTGCCAGGTAGGACACAGTGCTGCAGCACACAGGTAGAAGCACCTGCAAGTGGAGACCTGCAGCCCACCTTCCCGGAGGTGTGATGATGACCTGTAAGGTAGCCACAGCAGTGAAGACTCTGGCAGAGATTGGTCATACAGGGAAGGGTGCCTGTGGTCAGGTAAATTAGTCAAACCAACAAGAATTCAGGCTAGGACCTGAGTTTGGGCCATGAGAATAAAGGCTTAAGGACCACGTTTCAGAATAGTTTGCCCACTCTTAGTAGAGACATCTTTAAGAGAGAGCTATTCATCTTATAAAACTGCTGGTACCTCCAATGTTCTGTCTACTGCATGGTGTAAAGTCATACAGCAGACATATTTGAAGCTGTCTCTTCTCTTTTGGAGTTGAGCCCCATCCGAAAACAAATATCCCAAAGACTTTACTCTCACGGGCTTTACTGCATTCTCACCCACAGGTTCAAATTCATTCTGAGGAGGCAACTCCTCCGCAGTCATATTTCAAGTGTCTTCTGGCTCATGGGGCTCAACCTGCCCTACCTCTGACAGTGTTTCCCAATGTGCATGACAATATTTCAGTGTTATTGATAAGGCTTCAGTGGTTAATTCCTCTGAAATGGACAACCTATTCCTTCTTTGTTGTCTGTTCTTGATCTAGGAGCTCTGCTGAAACCTCTTCACTGTGGATGACCCTCCTGGCATTTGAAATACCAGTGCACCACAGCAGCACACAAGTCACTGCCATACAACACACTGACAGACAAGTGGTGGCTCCAACAGATAACTGGTGCTGCTGAAAGAGAAACACCATTAGTGCATGGCTTTCAGAAGAGAAATTTCTTCTTCCCCATTTCCAGAGACTTGAGTCAGGATGTAGGGGTTGACTCCAGGGGAAGGCTTTCTCTCTGAGTTGGCTTTGGGACTTTCCATTCCCTAGCTTCCCCTGGGGCTCTTCATGTGTCTTAGTGACATGAGCAAGACAAACTCCATTTTGTTTTACTTTAAACTTTAACTATGTTTGCTTTAAACTTTGTTCTGAAGATGAGCAAGTGCAGTCATGCTTTTCACACAAGTGAACAAACTTCAGGTGCCCACCGGTAGAACTTATCAAAACTATCACATAGGGCCATAGGTGGAATGTGTGACTAAAAATAGCTGCTTACCTCACTGTAGGGAAACCCTACCAGTAGCAGAAATGCTTCAGAATTTCTTTGAAGTCGAGGGGACACCACACCACTCTGAGCGCTCCACCAGTAAGGTAAGCCACCTATGATGTACTGCCTGATGTGTGGCTGTGTATGCCAAATTTTAAGTTAAAATATATACTGATTATAAAATATGTCATCCCTTTGATGAATAAACAGCCCTTTTTGCGTGTTTGAAACACTTAGACTCCATCTTCCCTTGGGTAGAAGAATCAAAATGCAGACGCTGGGTCCAGAGGACACACGCTGCTCCCAACTCTTCTTTCTTGGTGTACTGAGATCCTTCTTTCTCAGCTAGCTTCTCTGCTCTCGTATCTAATAAGATAAAAGGTCATTCAGGTAACATGCCATGGGAACTCCCCTCACATTGGCTCAGGACTGTGACTCAAGTTTGGGGTATTGCATCCTCCCTAATCCCCTTACAACCTGATTGGCTGATCCCACTGAGAATCATGTCCCAGCCAAGGTGGTATACATTTTGGGAGGGGACACAATTCAATCCATGACATACATAGTTCAACAGCAGAGTTGAAGATAGTACATTCAAAAGAGAAGGCAGATTTTTTTCTACAAATAAATACAGAATCCTGAGATTTTAAAGGTGGCCTTCCATGTAACTGCCCTTTGATGGACTGGAGAGTAAGCTGGAAGCCAGAGAAATGGAACTTTGCATATGGTGACAGTAGCAAGGGGAACACCTGGGATAGGAGCACCCAAAGCAGAGGCAGGACCAGGAAGCATGCCGTCTTTAGGAGCCCAGGATGGTACCTCAGTTCCTCTAGCCAGAACTGTCATCCAAAGGATCCAACAGCACGGTTACCTTGGGTTGGATTGGTAGAAGCCATGTAACATTTGAGACAAGGTGACACAAGGCATTCAAGCTTGAGCAACAAAGAACTCCCATAGCCAGCAGCACAGAAGGAAGAGCTGTGTTTTCTCTGGAAGGGACAAGGGAGGAGGAACCGTGTCAGCACAGACTCTGCAGATGCTGCGTAATTTGGGTCTCATTTATTCACGGAGAAAACAAAATATGGTCTCATTACATTAAGAAGGGGGTTATATGAGGCCAGAGGCTTCTCCAAACATGGTGAACATAGAGAGAGAGTGTACATGAACATGGAGATCAAAGTTAAAAGTCAAAGCAGAGGGTTCTGTCCCTCTGTTGGTACTTCAGAGGGGAAAGCCCAGCTTAGAGTACTAAGAGGCACAATGGGCAAAAATGACTGTATAATAAGTACACCCCACAAAAAATCAAGCACCCCCCCCCCTCAGTCTGTGGATGGGCGCCAGGGCCGTCATGCTCCTCTGGGTGTACGTGTCAGTCTGGGTAGACTAGAGAAACAAATTCATAGACACACATACGTTTATAAGGGTTTACATACAAGGGGGGTAGAACATTGAGAAAGCATCCTAACCCAGTCCAGTCCAAGTCCATAAGTCCAATATCAGTACGTATGTTCAATACCAACCCATAAGTCATCTGCAGACTCACGAAGCACATGCAATGACGCCAGAACATCACAGACCAGTGGGTGCAGAGTCTTATATAGCCAGTGGCAGTGGAAGCATCCCAGCTCTGGCAGAGGTCTCCTCATGGCTCCTCCTTTTCAGGTCTCAGGGTCTATCAGCAGTATCCAGTGGTAGTAGAAGCATCTCAGTGCTAGCAGAGGTCTCCTGTAGCTCCTGCAGTTTCCAGGACTCGGGGTCTATCAGCATGCTGCCATGTGTCTGATCAGCTGCAATGTCTCCCAAGAGTCTTGTGTCTCTCATCGCCAAAGAGATTTTCCAGAATTCTCATGAGAAAGCCATGCCCATGCAGAGGTCTCATTGGTTATCTTCAGATTTACAGGCTAGACTTCACCCCTACACTCCCAATCCTGAAATTGACACAAGAGTACATGGCTGCCACAGTGTATTCAGAGCTCCAGTCTAGGGGTGCAGCTGTTCTGACTAGAGTCACAGTCCCTACATAACCCTTCTTGTGCCAGGAAGGGAAGCTAACAGGCCAAGGAACAGAAGCATTCCTGAGAAATAGGTACAAATGTTGCACATAAATATGGAGATTGAGGTGAAAAATCAAAGTCCTCTTGGAGGGACTTGAACTTCCAACCTTCCAGTTAGCAGCTGAGCATGTTAATTGTTTGCACACACCCATACCACCAGATTTCCAAAAACTAAACCACCAAAAAATGAAAAGAAAAAAAAAAACCACCAAACTGCTGGCTCATAGCAGCCCTAAAGACCAGGGTAGACAGGTAGACCTGTAAGTTTCGAAGACCATCACGGTGTGCCAAAAGCCCTGTCTTCCCAAATCACCAGAATCCACCTTTAAAATCCCACCAAATGCACTGTTTTGTGAACCCTTAACCACCTATACTTCCATAGGGCCTCAGCATGTGCAGCACAGGCTGTCATGGGAGCTTGAAGGAACAAGCTGTCTGTTCTTTTGGCAGCCCATAGTACTCTGAATATTCTTTGCAAACACCATAATTCAGATGCATCTATTTTTCTGGGGGATCCTCTATTCAATGTCTGACTTTTATACATATATGGAGCAATCGAAAATATATGGCTTGGGTGAGGCACACCTTTAGGTCTTCAAAGTAATCTCCTTGTTTTTCAACACTTTAATGTGCTCTTCTGCAGTATATTTATCTAATGAAATGGGGTTCTTTGATTTTTTGAGTGCTGTTTCCATGAGCATTGACTGTGGATCCAAGCAAGATGAAACCCTTGAGAACATCAATCTTTTCTTCATTGATCATGGTGTTACCCATCAGTCCAACTGTTAGGATTTTCATCTTCTTTACATTGCATTATAATATACACTGAATGATACAATCCTTGATTTTCATCAGCAAGTGCTTTCAAGTCTTCCTCATTTCCAGTAAACATGGTTATGCTATTTTCATATCACTGGTTGTTAATAAACTATTTTCCAAACCTGATGCCACGTTCTTCTTCAGATACCCCAACTTCTCCAATTATTTTCCCAATGTACAGATTGAATAGCATGGTAAGAGTTGATAAGTCTGGCTCACACCTTCTTGATTTTAAACTGTATAGGATTCACCTGTTCAGTTGGCACAACTGCTTCTTGGTCTGTGGACAGGTTCCACATGAACACAATGAAGTGTTCTGGAATTCCCATTCTTCTCAAGGTTATCCATGGTTTGTGATGATTCAGACAGGTGAATGCCTTAGTTTAGTGAATGAAACAAAAGTAAACAACTTTCTGGTATTCTCTGCTTTCATTCAAGATCCATCTGATGCCAGTAAGGATATCTTGATTCTTACCTTCTACTGTCAATGTAAGGCTGCAACCATTTTGGATGATTTTCAGCTAAACTTTACTTGCCTTTGAGAGTAGAGATAATGTTCTATAATTTGAGCATTCTTGAACTTGCTCTTTAGTTCTTACAGGGAAAGGTACGCAGAGCATGTTCTCCCTTTTTGGTTTTCTAAATCTTGCAGACTCATTGCTGTGTTTTACTTTGTCTTCTGCAGCTGCCCTTTGAAACTTCCTGTTAAGCTCTGACATCATTTCTTCCATTTGCTTTAGCTACCCTAGTTACGAGTGAGTTAGAGAGTCTCTTCTGACATCCACTTTGATCTTTTCCTATTATCTTTTTCATGAACTTTTGATTTCCCCGTGTATGATATTCTTGATTCCTCATCCCACAGTTCATCAAATCTTCTATATTAGTATTTAATGCATGAAATCTGTTCTTCAGATGTCCTCAGAATTAGGGTGGGATGTTCTCTAGGTCATATTTTGGCTCTTGTGTACTTGTACTAATTTTCTTCAACTTCATCCTGAACTTACAAATGAACAATTGATGCCCAGTCCCACAGTCTTCCCCTGACATGGCTTTAACTGCTGAGAGTGAGATTCTCCACCATCTATCTGATTTCTGGGTGTTCCATATAGAGAAGCCCATGTGTACAGTTGCCTTTTGCGTTGTTGAAAAAAAGTTATTTGCTATGAACAAGTCATTAGTTCTGGAAAAGCCTATCATGCAATCTCCAGCTTAATCTCTTTACTAACACCATTCTTTTCAGCTATGGCTCCTTCCTCTTCGTTGCCAACTTTTGCATTCCAATCTGCTATAATTATCAACACACCTTGATTACATGTGTGATCAATTTTCAACTGAAATCATTAGAATTCTTTAAGTTCTTCATCAATAGCCTTAGTTGTTGGTGTATAAATTTGAATGCTAGTTATACTCATTGAGTTTCCTACTATGAGAGTAGACATTATCCTATGAGACAGAACTGTACTTCAAGATAGTTCATGAAAGTCCTTGTTGACAGTAAATACAACACTATTCCTCTTGATTGTGTCATTGCAGACATAATAAACCATGATTTTCTTCATTAGAATAACCAATACCAGCCCATTTCAGCTAACACCTACAATATTAATCTTTATGCATTAGTTTTTTAAAAATCATATTATTGTGACTTCATACAACTGCTATCACAATCCAGCCATTCATTGTGTCAAGCGCATTTGTATATATGTTGCCATCATCATTTTCAAAACAATTTTTTTCTACCTGAGTTCTTGGTATCAGTTCCTCATTTTTTCCCTTCCCTCACCCCTCCTTCATGAACTCTTGATAATTATAAATTATAATTTTTTCATGTCTTGCACTGTCTGATGGTTCCCTTTACTCCCTTGTCTGTTGTCCTTCCCTCTGTGAGGCAATTATAGGTAGGTCATTGTTATCAGTTCCCCTTTTCTCTCTCACCCCCCACCCCCCATTCCTCTTCCCCTCCTGGTATGACTACTCTCAATATTGGTTCCAAGGAGATTATCTGTCCTTTATTCTCTGTTTCCAGCTCTTATCTGTACCCATGTGCATTCTCTGGTCTAGCCAGATTTGTAAGATAGAATTAGGGTCATGAAAGTGGGGGGGGGGCAATTAAAAACCAGAAGAAAGCTGTATGTTTCATCAGTGCTATACTGCACCCTGACTGGCCCATTTTCTCCCCCACAACCCTTCTGTAAGGGAATATCCAATTGCCTACAGATTGGCTTTGGACTTCCACTCCACCCTCATTCACATTATGAGGTTTTGCTCTGGGTCTTTGATACCTGATACCTGATCCCATTGACACCTCATGATCACACAGGCTGGAGTGCTTCTTGCATGCGGGCTTTGTTGCTTCATAGCTAGATGCATGCTTGTTTATTTTCAAGTCTTTAAGATCCCAGATGTTATATCTTTTGATATTCAGGTACCATCAGCTTTCTTCACCATCTTTACTTATGCACATATTTGTCTTCAGTGATCATGTTAAGAAGGTGAGCATCATGGAATGCCAGTTTAATAGAACAAAGTGTTCTTGTGCTGAGAGAGTACTTGAGTAGAGGCCCAATGTCCATCTGCTTTCTTAATAGTAAACCTATAAGTGTATGTACATAGATCTATTTCCCCATCATCAGATATAAATATATTTTCATATGTACATATGCATTATATTTTAATGATTTCCAATTTTCCTAGATTCAGACATAGTAAAATTATTAAATGATATTGGCAGCTGTTTCTTCTCACTTTGAATTGTAGTCCATCAGCAAATGAAGGTCCCCAAGGTTTTACTTTTGAAGACTTTGCTCTGTCTGCATCATGATAGCCAACTCTATTTGAGAAAACAGTTCTTTCTCAGTTATATTTTAGAGTGTCTTCTGACCTGAGGAGCCCATCTTTGGGAATGATCTCTGATATTATTCTGCTTCTCTTCATTAGGTCTTTCAGTAACTTACAGTGTTTTGATGCTATTCCTAGGGTTTTCAGTGACTAATTCCTCTGAAGTGGACAGTCTATCTCTTGGTCACACTCTGCTCTTAGTCTGGAAGCTCTGGTGAAACCTGTTCACTTTGGGTGACCCGCTGGTATCCTCAATGCCAGTGGCATAGCTTTCAGCATCACTGCAACACATAAGTAGGATAAACTGACAGATAAGAGGGGATTGGGCAGCATACAGAATAGTTACTGAATGGCACGTGGAATAGTTACTAAATAGAGACAATTCCAATGTACACCTTTCATGGTTATAAACTATTCGATATTTTCTTGTTTCACTACGCTCCCCCTGCTTAATATCTGAGATTAATCTCCATGCAGGCACATCTTCTCCATCACTGGATTTCTAATATGAAGACAGGTTCCTACCACATTGATTCTAACTCACAGCAACCCTGTAAGACAGAGTAGAACTACTTCACAGGCTTTTCAAGACTCTAGTCCCCCACGTCCTCAGTTACATGACGACCCCATGAACAACTGCGAGACCAGTGCGAGTGGATCAGGGTCTCCTTCTATAATGCCACTGCCAACTCCATTGTACCTAAGAACAAGAAATAGACACAGAAGCAAATTGCCATTTCTTTCTCCCGTGGACCGGCTAGTGGGCTCACATGCTTGACCTTGATTCTAGCAGTAAAACACCTAATCATTGCTCTACCAGGACCCCTTGCTTGTCAGGAAGCCCACTGCCAAGGATCCAACTCTCACTTGTGGTAATTCCACAGGACAATGTGGATTTGACTGAGGGGGTTTCTGAGGCTGCCTTACAGTAGAAACAAAGGTAAGTCTTGTTGAATTGATTATTTCTCCAACCAGTCATTGTCGGGCCTTTCTCCCATTCCCATGCATCTTCTCAGAAAAAAAGAAGAAAAAATTCCAGAGTTCAAAAGTCCACAGGAAAAAAAATTAAATCCTGCTCAGTGTCTCCGGGAAACATGAACTTTAAAAACTACCTGACTTCTCCCAGGTCACATCACTAAGTGACCTGGGCCACGTTTGTGTATAGCTCTTAAAAATGTCCTGACATGTGGTAGAAAATGTGAAAACAAGCAAAGAGCAAATAAGGGCCCAAACCAAGAGCCATCTCCCCAGACCCATTAGGCACAGTGGGCAAGATTTCCTGTGTGGGGCACAAAGGCCAGTCAGCAGACTAGCTGGTACACAGTGACAGATGGATGTACAACTTCCATATGAAAGAGAACCTTGCCCAACGGTGTAGACTTACAGAAATTCTTTCAAGAAAAGTTTTTTTAATGCTATTGTTGCTAGTTCATCTGGATCTGTCATATTTATAGAAGCCAGCAAGCACTGTTGGAACAAATAGGTTAATAAAACCCAGCCAGATGGCCACCCATTAATTTTGTTGCCTCTCAGTGGGTGCTAGAGATTTATCTTTTAAAGTCTTACACTAAGCAGTGCAAATTCCCTTGTAGACATTTGGTGTCTTGGCAAATAAACCAGACCTATAAATTTCTAAAAACACAACCCCCACATTAGTCCCAATAGAATTCCCTTTATCTTTCTTTGATCATAAAAATTATCTGCCTTGAAAACATCATTCTAAAAAGAGAATTTATGATTATTCCAGGATGATGTGCTCTTTCACTACTTTTTATTTTTCTCACACAAAATAAATGACCATTAGAATAATGCTTCAGCTTATATTTTAGTCTGTTGTAAAGGGAAAAATAAAAATGAACTTCTGGCCTAGATGATGATGTAAGTTTCAATGTGAAATGTTCCCCAACTCTTCCGCCACCACCACAAACAAAGAATGTCAGGGAATATTTAATCCAGCAGATGACTAGGACATGGTGGTGATGTTAGTTACCATCCAGTTGTCCCAACTCATGGCCATTATATGTGCAGCCAACTAAATCATCTCCTGGTCCTGCACCATCTTCAAGACCTCTGACATGTTTGAGCCCATTGTTGTAGTTAAACTGCCAATCCACTTTGTTGATGTTTCCCTCCTTTCCTCTGACTGTCCACTTTACCAAGCGTAATGTCTTAACCATTGAGTCACTGGTTTCTCCTGATGGCAGTGTCTAAATTACATGAGCTGAAATTGCACTGCCCTTGCTTTGATGGAACACTTCAGTTACACTTCCTCCAAAATTGGTTTCTTCTTTATCTGTCAGAACAATTCCTAATTGTCAATTCTTCAGCCTTCCCTTTTCAATACCCATGTAGAAGAGGTGAGTGAATATACCATGGTTTGTGTCCAGAATACATCAGTGACATCTTTGTTTTTGAAAACTTCTTACAAGTATGTTTCAGAAGATTTTCCCAATAAATATATCCATACAATTTCTTGACTATTGCTCCAAGGAGACTGATTGTTAACCCAAATAAAAAGAAACCTTGACAACTCCCTTGTTCCATTTAATGTGGTGTTTTTAGAGGTCCAATTGTGAAGGCTTTCATTTTCTTTGTATTCAGGTTTTATCCATACTGGAGACAGTAGTATTTGACCTACAAAACTAGACAAGCATGTCTGTGGACCAAAAATGGAACATAAACACAAAGGAGAAATTGAAGCTTACCATAAAGTTACTGTTCTCTTATGGAAGCAGATAGAGAGCATAGGAAGGGCGGCTCCCATGGGGCAGTTGGGGGTCAAAGCCAAGCTTACATATCAAACTGCCTTGGACTAAACTCTTCATCCCATGAAGAAAGAATGTAAAATGGAGCAAATGTGCTTTGACTGGTAGGAGCTGCTTATCTAGGCAGACAAGAAGCAGCTGGTCCAGGTCACAAGCAGAGCAAGAGCTTCAGCAGCTCACAGCTGATTTATGACTACTTTAGTGGTGTACTAAATGCCATGGACCTCCAAAAGTTTACAGATGAACTTTGGAACTCCACTCCAACCCCACTCATTCAGACTGGTATGATGGTTTGGGGTCTACTGATGCCTGATGCTATTGGCAACTCATGATCACACAGGCTGACATGCTTCTTCCATGTGGGCTTTATTGCTCCTCTGCTAGATGGCACTCATTTAGCTTCAATCCTTTAAGATCCCAGACATTCTATCTTTTAATAGCCGAGCATCATCAACTTACTTCAGCACATTTGCTTGTGCACCCATTTTGACTTCAGTGATCATGTTGGGAAGGTGAGCATCACAGAATGCCAGATTATTAGAACAAAGTGTTCTTGCATTGAGTACTTGAGTAGAGACCCAATGTCCATCTGTTACCTTAATGTTTAACATCTAAACATGCCAATAAACATATTTTATTGATACATAATTCATCATACAATTCAATAGTTCTATCATATTAAGAAGAGCTGTGAAATCACCACTACAATCAATTTTTAAACATTTTCTTCTTGTTGTGTTTGTCTGAGTAGACTAGAGACACAAATTCAGGAACACTCATATGTGTATAGTATAAAGGTTTACATATAAGAGCAATTGAATGTTGAGAAAACATTGCAGCACAGTTCAGATCACATCCATATATCTGATATTAGTCTATATGTCCAATGCTAATCTATAAAGTCCTCTTCAAAGTCACACAGCACAAGCAATGACACAAAATGTAGGAAGATCACAGGCCATTGGTGTAAAGTCTTGTGGATCGAGTGATGGTGGAAGTATCTCAGCACTAGCAGGGGTCTCCATATGGTTCCTACAGTTCCCAGGACACAGGGTCTATCAGCATAGTGCCATTTGTCATGTTGGTAGAGCACTCGAGTGTTGAGTCTTGTCCATAGAGAATCTCTCCCACCTCCAAGGAGGAAATCCAGGAATCCCCATAATCCTCAGGAGAAGGTCATGCCCCCACAGAGGCCTCATTGACTATATCCTGATTGACAGGCTAGACTCTGCCCCTACACTCTTTATCCTCTCAAGGTCCAATTGACACCAGATTATGTAACTACTGCAAACCACCTCCTGCCAATTTGACACTTTCACATAACTCTTTAGCCATATATAATTTTCAAATAAACAATAATAAAATTATATCTGTACCTAACAGGATAAAACTAAAATGCATATAATTCAATATGTGTCACCCTTATTTAGACATAATATTCTTTAAATGATAAAACAAAATTACCTTCTGCCTGCCAATTACAGTTAAGTAATACCTACATCTTAATCCTATGACTATATTCCCCTATCTATTAAAGTTTGTAAGCCAACCACGTCACGCTTTTATCTCCCCATTTTGGATATCCAATGTCTATAGTGCCCACTTACATCAACTCAGTGCTCTGAGGAGATAATCATATTCTTCGCTGTGAATATTCATTCCAGTTGAAACCTTGTGAAATCCACATCCATTAGCAAAGTCAAATCAGGACAGCCCAGCCATAAAATCCACCAATTCACAGGATCAAATAGTCTTCTCTTCATCTGGTCGGGTTCTGGTCAACTTAATGAGGGCTGCCTCTTTTAGCCTCACGAGGGCACCCATTGGTCACCTTGTCTTTAGATCATGGACTTGTTAGGAAATCTCTGTAAGCCTATTCCCCTGGTGCTAGGTCATGAACTTCAGACCAGTCAACATACTCTCGTCTTCTCCTCTAGTTCCTATAAACCAGGTGCATAGGTGTCAGTGGCCAGACTCAACGTGTCTCTTTATTATTGCATTTCTCCCACTTCCACTCAACAAGTGGATCTATGGTAAGCAGGCAGCACTATAAATGCAAAGACACATACATATATGTAAACCTTTCTAATAAAATCTAAAGTTAGTCCTGCTTGTTCCTGGAAAAGGAAATTCTTTAAATTTCACTCCCTCTTTCACTTTTTATGTTTGCAGTGTTTTCATTATTTTAGCTTATTACAGGTGCTGTAGTTAATTAGGTTAACCAATTTAGTTCTTCAATGGGATGCTTTTCATTGTTACTTTATTCCTATTGCTTTACTATTGATTTACTTTTCTGCCTTTTAAAGTCTAAAATGTATTAGTGTAATATATCTTGGTAATAGCCTATTATCCACTACTATTCAAAAAAATCAAATGAATAAACTATTATTCAAATTTATGCACCAACCACAAAAGCTGATGATGAAGAACTTGAAGAATTTTACCAACATTATCAGTTGAAAATTGATCAAACATGGAATCAAAGTATTTTGATAACAAATGGTGATTAGAATGCAAAAAAAATGGAAAAAGAAAAAAATTGGACACACCATAGCTAGAAAATAGATGGCATTTGTGATAGAAACAAAGCTAGAGATCAGACAATAAAATTTTGCAAGACCACTGACTTCTTCATAGCAAATACCTTTAATCAACAATACAAAAGGTGAACTTTTTCAGATGGAATATACAGAAATCTAATTGACTACATCTGTAGGAAGAGAAATTGGAGAAGCTCAATATGAACAGCTAAAACCAGGCCAAAGACTGACTGTGTAACACACCACCGATTGCTGACATGTAATTTCAGGATAAAGCTGAAGAAAATTAACACAGGTCCACAAGAGCCAAACTATGACTCTGAGTCTATCATGGCTGAATTTCAAAAACATCTCAAGAACGAGTATGCGGCCCTGAATACAAGTGACCAGGGAGGACATTTTTAAGTAATCATTAAATAAATATGATCTATATAGTTTCCAACCCCTCTCCCTCCACACACCCACAAAATGAACCAAAGAAAACAAGATCAAGAAGAGGCAGAGCAATGCCTGAAGAGACTTTAAATGTGAACGGAAAACACAGAAAAACATTCCTTTGATGCACCAAAACCTTGCTTAGGCCCCAGGTGGCACAATATGCTTCATACTCAGAGAAGAGCAGAAAAGTGGGTCATGTGAGTCCATCCAGAGACACCTTTGTCTGCAACTCCCCTGTGCGTATACACACAGGGGTTACCTGCCGTAAGTTGGGGTCCACTTGATGCCATTAACAACAGTATATCCTGTACATTTTGAGCTGAGAAGGTGTCCTCAGAGCCAACTGCAGACCATGGTGTGACTGTGTAAAAACCCAGAGACTTTCACAGGTTCATTTTTTATATTGCCACTTCTCTCTTCTAAGGTGCCTCTGGGACAAAACAGACAGAAAACTTCTTTTCAGGTCTCACCCCAGGTCTGTCACTTCCTCTCAGGTCACTGAATAAGTTCTGGAAGTTGGCTCAGTTACATTTTCAAGACGAAACAGACAGTGGGCACACCGAATACCTACATATTGGACTACAGACAGAATGGCCTGGAGAGTCTAATAAGATAACTATGGATAAGAAGTAGGGGAAAGAGCCTCACCATTTTTCACTGAACTCTCAATAAGTCTAAACTCTCTCCTTCCACGGTAATTTTGCATAAAGGGTACATCCAAAAGTTCATAGAAAACCCTACAATCCTTTAATTCCATTTTTCCATGAAATTTTTGAAACCCCCTCATACCATAGTTTCTGCCACAAACACACCAAAAAAATGTCATTAGTGTAAATATTAAATCATTTCTAGTGCATCTCTTTATAGGTTTAGTATTAAGGCCACAGATGGACATTGAGCCTCCACTCAAGTACTTCCTCAATGCAAGAACACTTTGTTCTATTAGATTGGCATTCCATGATGCTCATCCTCCCCACACAATTGCTGACGACAAATGTGCGCATGAGCAAAGGTGGTGAAGAAAGCTGTTGGTGCCTGGCTATTCAAAAGATATAGCATCTGAGGTCTAAAAGGCTTGACAGTAAACAAGGGGTCATCTAGCTCAGAAGCAATAAAGTCCACATAAAAGAAGCACACCAGTTTGGGTCACTACTGAGTGCTAAGGGATCAGGTATCTAAGAACTAAAAATCATAGCATTGTTAATGAGTGGTAGTGCCCACTGGGGACTCAAACCCCACGTAGCAGGGAGAAGACAAACCAGTCAGGGTGCAATGTAGCAATGATGAAACATATAACTTTCCTCTAGTTCTTAAATGCTTACTCTCCCCCACTATCATGATCCCAATTCTATCTTACAAATCCAGCTAAACCACTGGTACAGATAGGAAATGGAACCATAGGGAATCCAGAACCTATGATCCCTTCAAGACCAGTGGTGAGAGTGGTGATACTGGGAGAGTGGAGAAAAGGTGGGGTAGAAAGGGGAAACTGATTACATATAACCTCCTCTCTAGGGTATGAACAACAGACAAGTGGGTGAAAGGAGACATCAGACAGTGTAAGATATGACAAAGTAAAAATAATTTATAAATTATCAGGGTTCATTGGGGGCAGGAAAGGAGGGGGGATGAGGAGCTGATAGCAAGGGTTTAGGTAGAAAACAAATGTTTTGAGAATAATGAGGGCAACAAATGTACAAATGTGCTTGACATACAGTGGATGGATATATGGATTGTGATAAGAGTTGTATAAGCTCCCAATAAAATGATTTAAAAGATCATTTCTTTGCACAATAAGTTTGAAGAGAAAATATCTTATGAAAACAACTGCAAGAAAGCATGTTAGGTAAAAATGGAGAGTATTAAGTATTTAAAATCTGCATTGCAAATGAAAATAAGGAAGTATTATTTTATGACCCACAAAGTAAGAAACTGAAGCAAGAGAATGTAAATTTAACAGGAAATCTTCATGAATTAGAAGACTTGTGAAATTGTGGAAAGCTTATGATTTGGTCCTTTTCCTTTTGCCTCTGCTTCCATTTAGATGAGCACAAAGACTTATGGAAGGTGCTTGGGCTGACTCACTTCGGGGCTGACTCAGGGCGTGTTGGTGCTGGGTTGTGGGAAGGCAATAAGGCTGAGAGAGGTGAAGCGACAGGGACGTCACAGCCCCCTGAGGAGTATGGGCTTAGGCCAGGGCAGGGGATGGGGGAGGACCATAGACCACAGAATACTCACATTATGATCAGTTTCAAACAGCTGGGGGTGATTTTTTCCATAAAATAAGTTTTTTTTTCTTGACCCTCTCTTTGTCCTTGTATAAAAGGAGATCAAGTCTGAAATAAACGGTTTGATTCATAACTCTCCAATGCCCTTCAACAAAATGTGGCATTTTTTCACAAACAGAAGACTACTCCACAGTAAAGGTAAACTGTTAACAAAACCTACTAAGATCTCCTTAAAGTATTAAAAGCAGGGATGTCACACAAAGTACACCTGGCTAGAGCTTTGATCATTCAGATGTCTCAGAGGCATTCAAACGCTGGACATTTGAACTGTGATGTTGGTGAGAAATGTTCCCTATGCCTCGGCCTGCCAGAAGAGCAACAAACTTGGGAGAAGTACAGGTAGAGGGCTCCTTAGAAGTGAGGATGACAAGATTTGGTCTCACATACCTTTGACATGTTCTCAGGAGAGACCCAGCCCTGGGAAAAAAGACATCATGCTTGATAAAGAAAGTAGAAAGGCAGCAAGAAAGAAGACCCATCATTATATGGACTGACACTGTGGCTGCAGCAGTGGACTTGAGCCCAGGAATGATTGTAAAGGTGGCACAGGACAGGTCAGTGTTTCCTTCTGTTGTGCATGAGGTCACTATATATCTGAACCACTTTTAAGACATCTAGCAAAAACAATACCACCACCACCATTTGCCATGGAGTTGACATGTGTCTGAGTAGAACTGTGATTGGTATCTCATAAGCAGGTGTCTTGAGCGCCTTAAGACAGTTCCAAAGAAAGAGCTTAGGAGTCAGTCGACTTACCCACCAGGACAAGGACCATTCAGTCTCTAAGCTTTACATGGTGACTAGGTCGGATTCTTTCACCAGTAGCACACTCTGCGAGCCAAACTTAGAACATACAGACTTTTAACATAGTTTATTCCTGCAGGCATTCACACATAGCAAAAGCAAGACTTCCCAGCAAGATTGAGGGAGTGAGAGTTCTGCTCTGTTGCAGCTGTCAGAAGCTCTCCCCTCTGGGCTCTTAGTTGAATTTTTATACAATATTAGGAGGGTGGAGTCACAGGTGTGATTGTGGGTGTTCAATCTGATAAGGGGGTGCAACCTCAAGTGTTCAGTCCAAGGGTCTTGGATTCTGGCCAGTTTCCATTTTGTTGTTGACTTTTTTAGTCCTGGTGGCCTCTTGTCAACCTTTTTGCTACTCCTGGTGACTCTGTTTTGTATGCTCTCTTCAGTAGATCAAAGTCCTTTCTCCTGAGGTGCCTCTGGTTTGGCTCAAGTCTTTAACCTGTTGGTCAGCTACCATGAATTCGCACAACTACTGATAAACCAAAACACCAACCTCATGTGTTAGAGTAGCACTCCTTCGTCAGATTTTTCTAGGTCTAATTTTTACAACTTCAAGACATAAGCCAACCCTTTCTTCTGTACCATCATGAGTGGATTTGAACCACCAGCCTTTAGGTGAGTGTCAAGCAGAAATGGTCTGTCCCAACTGGGGTCTGTACTACTGTGCATGCATCTACACAGGGGTGCAATGTGTTACCCGTCATCCATTGTATTTCATTCTTATCCCTATCATAAAGTGAGGGTCTCTGGCAAATAAGAGTGAAAACAGACACTAGTAATATTTTTTAAAAGAGTGAAAACAATCATGTAGCCAAAGCACGACTCACACAGTGTCCCATGTGTTGAGGATTGTCCCACATGCTTTCCATTTCATTTCATCCTCACAACAACACTACAAAGTGGGAATATGACTACCTCTGTGTTATGCATGAGGAAGGAGCCCTGGTTACATGAGTCATGCTGCTAATCATAAGGTCAGCAACTGAAAGCCACCAACTGTTTCAAGGAAGAAATATGAGTCTTTCTACTCCTGTAAAGAGATAAAGGGAAACCCACAGGGCAGCTCTACTCTGTCTTGTAGGATTGCTGAGAGGTAGAAATGACTCCGTGGTGGTCTTGGATTTTGCTTTGTTTTTTTTAGGTTATATATGGAAAACCCCAGTGTATAGTGGTCATTGGTTTTCAAGGCCACTGTGCCTTGAAAGTCAAGGACACAAGGGCAGCATCCCAACACTCTAAGGACTGAAATGATGCATTTCTAACCAGAGCTTGGCTCTTAATTTTACTCTGAAAAATTTCTGTTGGCTGCAGAGAAATCCTTGGGGATAGATTCCACTCTGAAATGTGAGATCACGTCTTAATAAACATACATTTGCATATAATATCCTCCAGGTGGAGTAGAGAAATGCATGCTAATGTGACACGGGTTTCTTCTGGGTTTGCATAATTTAAAGTTTATTTATTGCACACTGTCATTACAGTTAAAATAAGAACTGTTGTTTATTTCAGAAGTGCTAACTTTTCCTTAAAGCCTGTGACACTGAGTCCCACATGGATACACCTAGCTCAGACTGTGGCAGGGGAGGGTTGGAAGTATGGAGAGGGGTTTTCGTTTTTTTCATTCTCGAGTTTAAACAAACAAAAAAAATGTAGTGATGCAGAGAAAGAAATGGCAGGTGGCCCACACCAGCAGATTGAAGCAATGGCTTCATCATCAATGCTGTTGAGTCAGCAACCTTACGAGCAACAGAGCAAGGCACAGCCCAATCCTGCATCAGATTCAAGATCTTTGGTATGTCTTACCCATTTTTGTATCTGTTGTGTCCTCCCATATTGCTGAGGATTTCTCAATATACATTCTGTTACAGGTAGATTTGGGTTTATAGCAGCCTCTGTGACTAAATGGAACTGAACAAACCAGCACATCATCAGCATGTGCTCCAGATCTTCTTTGCTCTCAGCAAGCAGGCCTCGGTTGCTAGGTGCCATCAAGTCGGCCCCACCCATAGCGACCTTACCCAGAACAGAACAGAGCACTGCGTGGTCCCGCTCCAGTCTCACAATTCTCCTTATGCTTGAATCCATTGCTGCAGCAACAGTGGGACTCCATCTTCTGAAAGGTCTCGCTCTGGTCCTCTGCTCCTCGACTTTACCAACCATGATGTCCTCCTCCAAGAACTGGTCTCACCTGGCAACATGGCCAAAATCTTACCATCCTTGCCCCGAAGGAGCACTCTGCACTCCACACTTCTTCCAAGACAGATTGGTTTGTCATTTTATCACTCCATGGGGTTTTCCATATTCTTGTCCAGTACCACAATTAGAACACATCCATTACTCTTCAGTCTTCTTTATTCAATGTCCAACTTTCACATGCATGTGAAATGAGTGAAGATACCATTGTTTTCAAGTAGTCATCTAAGGGAGACAGCAACTAAGTCCACATGGAAGAAGCATGTCAACAGCTATGACTCAAGATTGTAAACTGCATAATACAAGTCCGAAGGAGGGGATAGTATCAAAGCTTAAATTGTGAGACTCTGGACTATGGAAGCCCAAAATATATTTGCAAGTTCTGCAAGAAATAATCCTCCAGTGATTTCCATTATGAAGGGATGAGTATAATGTGGTTATCATACAGAATATTAGAGAGACAACTTCAGTTGATTAAAATGATAAAATTGACTTGAACAGTTAAACCTTGTCACTTGATATTCCCTCTTATATACTTTGGACTTGATTTGGTTTTCAATATTTTCCGTGGGTTTTTTTCCTCATATTGGGGTTTATCTCTGTTGTATTTTGTCATTGTGGGTTGACTTCTTGAATCTTTGTGTGTTTTTGGTACATGAAACCTAGGAATCTATAGAGACAGCTGCTAGTATAAAAGTCCCTAGTAGGTACAGTGGAGGAGGTGTTAGAGGAACAGATATCAAGGAGTTCAAGAAAGAAGAAAATATTTTGAAAATTGAATTTAGTAGCAATTTTACAATGCTGCTGGATGCAACTAAACTATGGATTGGTTTGATGTCTGGATTAGCTCTTAATACAATGGTTTGGGTGGAGGGAGACACTCTGGCTTGGGGCAGGCTCATCCTTGCTCTTCAATTTTCTAAAGAAGTCTTGTGGAACAGATCTCCCTAATGCAATACTTCTTTGGATCTCTTGATTACTGCTCCCATGAGGATTGATTGTGGATCCAAACAAGACAAAAATCCTTGACAACTTCAACCTTTTCTCCATTTATCATATTACATACTATTCTGGTTGTGAGGATTTTAGTCTTTTTCATATTAAGTGATAATCCATATGAAGGCTACAATCCTTGATCTTCATCAGCAAGTGTTTCAAGTCTTCCTCATTTTCAGCAGCAAGATTAGATCATCTGCATATTGCAGGTTGTTATTAAACCTTCTCTCTATCCTGATGCCTCCTGCTTCTTCATATAGTGCAGCTTCTCTATTACTTATTCAGCATACAGTTTGAATATGAATGGTGAGAAGGTACAACCCTGATTCATACCTTTCCTGATTTTAAACCATGAATTCTTTCCTTGTTCCATTTGCATAACTTCCTCTTGATCCATGTACAAGTTTCTCATGAGTACAATGAAAAATGTTCTGAAATTCTCATTCTTTTCAAAGTTATCCATAGTTTGTTATGACCCACTCTATTTTACATAGTCAATAAAATACAAATGAACATCTTCCTAATGTTCTCTTCTGTAATCCGATATCCATCTGACATCACCAATGATATCCCTTGTTTCACTTCTTCTTCTGAATCTGGCCTGAACCTCTTGAAGCTCCCTGTCAATGTACTGCTGCTATTGTCAGATGATCTTCAGCAAAATTCTATTTGTGTGCAATACTAATGATGCCGTTCTATAGCTTGAGCATTCTGTTTGATAACCTTTCTTTGGAATGGGCACAAATATGGACTTCTTCCAGTCAATTACCTATTCCTAACATAGTAAGTTATATAATTTTCTGGTTCAAAATGGCAAGTAACTGTCTTTCAAAGCTCCTGGCATAGATGAGTCAGTGAGCTTATTGAAGCATTGCAATCGATATCTCATCAGTTCTTGAAGTCTTGTTTTTGAATAATGCTTTCCGTGCAGCTGGCACCTCTTCCTTCAGTGCCATTGGTCCTGGCTAGTACGTGACCTCCTGAAATGATGGGATGTGGAATATCTCTCTTTGGTGCAGTGACTCAGTGTATTCTTTCCATCTTCTCTTTAGACTTCCTGCATTGCTCAATACTTTTTCCGTAGAATCTTTCAATATTGCTATTCGAGGCTTGAAATTTTTTGTCAATTCTTTTGTTAGATTCCTCAGGTAGAAAATATTTAGATTCTTGGCTTCACATGAGAAAGAAATTCATACCAAAGCCTGGTTTGTGATCCAAGTGAGTTTTTATAAATGATAAAAGTAGCTTCAGGCTTTACAGTTAATACAGGACTTCACCCCATAAACACGTAGTGGCACAGTGGAAGCCAGAGGAGCAGTTAGAAAAGAGGGTGGTGGTCTCAAGATTCCAACTTCTTAGGGTCTTCTGTCGGGAGGCATGGTGGACGGTATTGGCTTACCCCGTTGGCTGAATTAAGCCCTCGTGTCCTAGTTTGGTCTAATCCAGATGTGCCGTCCTCCTAGGTGTACTACCCTGCTGACTTGGTGCATGCCCTTTATCCTTTATAAGCTTCCAACCTCCTCTAGGGACCTCCAGGCATGGAGAGGGACAACCACCTCCCTAACTTACTATCTAATATTTTCCATTTAAGATGTGCTGAGACTACTCGTCCTTTTGAGTTTTCTAGCCAGAGGGCTTTTCACAGGGTTTTTGCAAGCTGCACTTTGAAAATTTCTGATTTAAGTATTTCTTTCTTTTACTCCAGTTACAATCAAACACATTTCAAAGTGTCTTCTGACATCCACTTTGATCTTTTTTTTCTTTTTAATGATCCTTTGCTTTCTTCATGAAACATGTTCTTGATATTCTCCCACAGCTCATTTGGTCTTCAGTTATTAGTGTTCAGTATGCCAAATCTTTTCTCGAACTGCTCCCAAAATTCAGGTAGCATAGACTCAAGGTCAAATTTTGATTCTCCTGGAGTAGTTTTCATTTTCTACAACTTTATCTGAAACTTACATATAAGCAATTGATAGTCTGCTCCATTGTAAGACCCTGCCCTTGTTTTAGCTCCTGATATATTGAGCGTCTTCATTGTCTCTTTCCTATCTATTTTTATTTCTGTGTATTCCAACTGGAGAAATCCTTGTTGTTGTTGAAAAAAGGTATTCACTATGAATAAGTCATTGGACTTGCCAAAGTCTATCATGTGCTTGCCAGTTCCATGTATTCCAACTACTGCATCTCACATGAGAAAGACAGGACTTTCTACTCCCTTCAAAAGTTACAGTGTGGGGAACTCACAGGGACAGCTCGACCCTGTTCTAAAGGGTCATTCTGACTTGGCATCAATTCATAGGCAGGAAGTTATTTTTTGTTCTTGTCCCTTCTTCTTTGCTTCCAACTTCTGAAACCCAATCACTTATTATCAATATATCTTGATTGCATGTTTGATCAATTTCTGACTGAAGTTTTTGGTAGAATTCTTCAATTTCTTCATCATTAGCTTTTGTGGTTGATGCATTATTTGAATAATAGTTGCATTGATTGATTTCCTTGAAGGCAAATAGATATGCTTCTGCCATAAACAGCACTGTACTTCATATTGGTTTTGCAATGTTCTCTTTGACAATAAATGTCATGCCAGCCTCTTGATTATGTTATTCCTGGCATCACTATGTTATACAATTTTCTGACTCAGAATGGCAATATAAGTCATTTCAGCTTACTAGTGTCTAGGATATCAACCTTTATGTGTTCCATTTCATTTCTGATGACCATCAAATATCCCTGATTCATTTTTTCAGCTATTTCTCCTTACTTAAGATATGCTTCATCAGCAAATGAAGACCTCAAAGGTTCCATTCCCACAGGCTTTACGTTACTCACGTCACCATGGCTGACTCCACTCTGATAAATCAGTTCCTCCTCAGTCACATTTCAAGTGCCTTTTCACCTGAAAGGCTCATTTTCCAGCACTTTTTCCAACAATGTTCTGCTTCCACTCAGTGGGACTTCAGCATCTGACAATATTTCAAAGCTATGCATGAGGTTTTCAATGGCTCCTTCCTCCAAAGTGAGGAGCTGAGTCCTTCTTCGTTGTCTGTTCATAGTCTGGAAGCTCTGTTGGAACTGTTCACTTTGGGTGACCCTGCTGGTACTTGAAATACCAGTGACACAGCTAACAGCATCACACCAATGCACAAGTCACCACAGTGTGGCAAATTGACATCTAAGTGGTCTTCCTTATAGGTTTGTGGCTATAACCCTATCACTGGCAGTCTTGCACTTTATAGTAGAACTTAAAATGTTCGTTTTGATGATGACTATGATAGATAGATGATAGGTAGATAGATAGATGATAGATAGATAGATAGATGATAGATAGATAGATGATAGATAGATGATAGATAGATAGATGTTTGCAGTTGTTTCTTCTCATTTTCAGTCATGCCACGTCAGTAATCCTAGGTCCATTAAGCCTTAGTCTATCCAATTCATTAAGATCAATGCTGTTTTGAGGAGGCAGGTCTTCGCAGGCATGTGCTGACTGTCTTCCAACCAGAGAAGCAGCTTATTTTCTGGCACTGTGTCAGACAATGTCTGCTGCTGTCAATAGGGATTTTATTGGCCAATGTCTTTTCGAAGTAGGTCACCAAGTCCTCCTTCATTGTCTATCTTCATCTAGAAACTCCGGTGAAGCCTGTTAACTGTGGGTTGACCTACTGGAATTTGAAATCCTGGTGCCATCCCTTCCGTCAACAAAGCAGCAGGCAACCTCCCACAGTACAAGCTGGCAGACAAGTGGCATGTTCCCTTGATACAGATATGGAAATAAGTACCCAGGTGCAGACCTAAATATAAGAGGATTTGTTAGAAGAAGAGGAAGTTGCAGTGTAATTTAAGGACCTTTTCTCAAGGTTCTGAGCTTTCCCTTCTTCCTGAAACATGCTGTTTTTGTCCTGCATGACCGTGGTCCTGAAGCAATGAGACTGAGGAAGCTTTGAGAAAGGTCATGGGCTAGAAAATAAAGAAACCATGCAGATTCCAGGATATCTTTAAGGATATTCTTATGGATTTGTTGAACAAAGAACTGAAACAAATATTCTCACTGAATTCTATCTACTTTTCAGATGAAAAATTAATACTCACTGACTTAAAAGAGGTTGCTTTTTTTTAAGAATTACCATCTGAATAATATTCACACACCCCAAATAATACTATTTATGGGAGATTCCATCTCCTAGTTCCTGCACAAGCTTCAGCAAGTGATGAAGCACTGGATGCACTGACTGACTACTCCAGATCAAGAAATCTGCACGATGACCATTTGGCAGACTGGAGAGGTCCATGTTTGTACCCCGACCAAAGAAAGGCGAGCCACAGAATGCAGAAATTATCAACTAAAATCATTACTGTCACATGCCAAGGCTTTCCAGAGAAAATTTAAAAAATAGTTGCAGCAGCACATGGACAAGGAACAGGAAGAAATTCAAATTGGATTGGGAAGAGAGAAAGCAGAGACACCAGAGAGATGTTTACTTGTGCTTTATTGGCTGTGCAAAGTCGCTTGACTATGTGGATCATAACAAACTCTGGATAACATTGAGGAGAATAAGCATTTTTTAAATGTGAAAACTGTGTTTCCTTGTCCAAACAGAAAAATCAAATACTGCCTGATTTAAAATCCAGAAAGATGTGTGTCCAGGTTGTATCCTCCTTCCCTACTTACCCTATCTGGATGGTGAGCAAATAATCTGGCTAGACTATACGAAGAATGGGATATCAGGATGGAAGAAAGGTTCATTAATAATTGTCCATATGCAGATGACACAATCTTGCTTGCTGAAAATGGGTGGAACTTGATTCCCTTGGTAATAAAAAGCAAAGAGGGCAGTCTTCAAGGTGAACTATAACTCAAACCTTCCAAACTGGACCAGTCCACATCACCATGATAAACTAAGAAGAGATTGAAGCTGTTAGTGGTTTTGGTTTACTTCAATCCACAATCAAGATTCATGGAAGCAGCAGTCGAGAAAATCTGCTGCAAAATAACTATTTAAAGAATTAGAGGGCAAAAATGTCACTTGAAGGACTGAGGTACCAGTTAGATCTGAGCCATGGTATTTTCAATGATCTCCTATGCATGTGAAAGCAGAGCGATTGATAAGGGTGATTAGAGAGTTGACGCATTCGAATTGAGGT
Source organism: Nesogale talazaci (assembly GCA_004026705.1). Classification (NCBI taxonomy): domain Eukaryota; kingdom Metazoa; phylum Chordata; class Mammalia; order Afrosoricida; family Tenrecidae; genus Nesogale; species Nesogale talazaci. The sequence goes on from PVJH01014111.1 coordinate 48,308, forward strand.
GTTCGTGAAAGGTAATGAAAGTGCCTGAAGGACAGACAAAATTCCATATTGGAGGAGGGACAGCCAGAACACTCCCAAGAAGCAAGGATGGAGAGACTTTGCCTTGTCCACTTTCCTCCTGCTTGGTCAAGTGGAGGGTCAGTGACTAAAAGGAAGTTCCTCAAGGAGATGGGCAGCACAGAGGCTGCCACCATGGACCCAAACATAATCATGACTGTGAAGATGACACAGGACCGGGCAGCACTTGCTTCCTTCTGTTGTGCACAGGGTCATTAGGCCTCAGAGTTCACTCAACAGCAGCAACAACCACTCTGAGGGCAAGCTACATTCCCGGGCTTGGATGGAAGTTTCCAGGTGAATGGATTGACTAGCTGGTTTTGAGGACTTGGCCTGCCTAGCGAGAGACTATCTGCTAAGTTTGCAAGTGAAAAGGGTGCCCCAACTTTTGCTTGTGCACACATTTATCTTCAGTGATTGTGTCAGGAAGGTGAGCATCAAGGAATGCCAATTTAATAGAACAAAGTGTTCTTGCATTGAGAAAGTATTTGAGTGGAGGTCCAATGCCCATCTGCTGCCTTAATACTAACCTTATAAGCATATGCACATAGATCTATTTCCCCATCCTCATATATAAACATATTTCCCTATGTTCGTGCCTGCATTTAGACTTTCTGTAAATGTTCCTTGCCTCCCAATTCATTCCTCTATTTCTTTTTACTTTCTTCTTGTCCCACCGTAATTCTCATCCTTTGTTTCAGTAATTTCTCTCTGTTACATTAATCTTGATCAATCCCTATCAGGCTTCTGACATCCACCTTGCCACTGATTTTGAAACACTTGTTGTTTGCTTGGTCTTAGATGGTCAACTCCACCTCCTTTCCTCTACCTGCCTATCTCCCATATGCCCCCAGAACCATCAGTCTCATTTTTTCTCCTCCAGATTGTTCATCCAGCCTTTCTTATCTAGATAGACTTGCCGAGATAATAATATGTACCAAAAAAAACCCAAGACATTGTGAAATGTAGTGATAAAAGAAAACAAAAGGATGATGAAAAAAAGCCAATGTCCAGAAAAAATATATAAACAAGTCAAACTAATAATAATAATAACAACAACAACAAAAGAAAAACCTGTAAATAGTTCAAGGTGTGTTTGTTGAGCTCCAGGAGTGTCCCCTGGTTGAGTCAGATGGGGTGTCACATCCTGGCCCCAAAGTCTATCCTTGGCACTTCCTTGGGAACTCCATGCTCTGCTCCTCCTGCTGCTGTACTGTACACCCTTAGTGTTTTGCCTCAGTGTGGTGGGGGTAAGACCTGGTGCACTCCGATCCTGCTTCTCTATCAGAAGAAAACAGCTTCTGATACATACATCACGGGCTCAATAGGCAGTTGCACAGCGATAATTATTATTTATTATAATAATGATATGGAGAACATGAGAGAGAAACAATGAGAGTAAGACATATTATACATCAGGGTAACATGCTCACTCAGCCCTGCTTGGTGGTCCACATGGGGAGAGAGAGGCAGGAGAAGGATTGCATGATGAGGGAGAGGAGCCAGGAGCATCCCGTGCTCAAGGGCAGGAGGGAGGCAAGGATGAGGGCAAACATTAATTTTCCCCATTTAAATAGCCTTATGGGGGACATAGGAGTTCTATTGTCACCAATCAGGACATTTCACAAGAAGGGGCTATCTTGAGGGCTATATGGTGATAATGGCTGAGGGATGTCTGCGTGACTAAGGGCAGAGGGATGTGATAAGGGAAGACCTCAGACTCCTGGGGGTAGACAAACAGGTCTGTCTTGTTAGGAGTCATTGACAATGACCCTTGAATCCTGCAGATCGGCCTTGAGGAAAGCAAACCATCATCCTAACTTGAGTTAAGCAAAGCCCTCAGATAACTGGGAGTATCAGTTTCATCATGAGTCACACAAAGTACTCATATAACTGGGAACCTCAGGGAGAATAGCTAACTTAACTTTCACACTAAATGTTGGTGAATAGCTTGCTTAATATTTTAGAATATATGATGTGGAAAAGTCCCATCTTCACCAAGGAGTACAGATTGGGAACCCAAGGTCCATCTGCAGGAGAAGTGACATTCCCTTACAGAAGAGTTGTGGTGAGAAGATGAGCCAGTCAGGGTACAGTGTAGCAGTGGTGAGATATGCAACTTTCCTCTAGTTCTAAAATGCTTCCTACCTCCCACTATCATAATCTGAATTCTACCTTACAAATCCAGCTATACCAGAGGATATACACTGGTACAGATAGGAATCAGAAACATGGGGAATCCAGGACAGATGTTCCCTTTAGGACCAGTGGGGGGAGTGGCGATACTGGGAGGATGGAAGGAAGGTGGAGTAGAAAGGGGAAACTGATTATAAGGTTCTACATATAACCTCCTCCCTGAGATTCAGACAACAGAGAAGTGGGCAAAGGGAGACATCAGACAGCATTCAATATGACAAAATAATAATAATTTATAAATTATCAAGGATTCATGAGAGAGGGGGAAGCAGGGCAGGAATGGAAAAAGGAAGAGCCAACACCAAAGGCTTAAGTAGAAAGAAAATACTTTGAAAAGTACAAATGAGCTTTGCATACAATAGATGTGTGGATCGATTGTGCTAGGAGTTATATAAGCCACCAATAAAATGATTTTTTTTAAATAAGGAGATAGGGTTTGATGAGTGGTTTGAATTTTTTAATACAGATGGTCTAAAATACAAATATCATGTCTAGTTCACAGTAAAATTTTTATTAATAAAGTAGGGTGCCCCCAACATGGTCTCTCTGGACTGCATCAGCTAATGAACCCTAGTTGTGCGGTAAGAGCAAGAGCAATCACTGCTGCTCTGAGCGGGACACCCAGTAGCTCTCCACATGGACCATGGGTTTCTTTGCTGTTGCTTGTCTGGGAATTCTGCTCCTGGACTCTCTGTTTCTCTTTTTCTCTCCATGTATTTTAAGGTGGGTGGGTGTCTAGGACAAATCTTAACTTGAAGTATTTTCCCATAATGAATGTAAGCGAGAAATCCCCTAGAGAATGGAATAATGATTGGTTGTCATGGCTAAAACTTCTTTCCAAGTTGCCTCTGAGTTGATTCCAACTCATGGAGGGTCCACGAGTAGAACTCTGCCCCATGAGACTTTTCACGAGACACTCGGGTGTGTCTTCAGGAAGGCCTCTGGGTGGATTGGAACCCGTAAACTGTTGGTCGCCAAGTTCTTCACCATTTGTACCACTCAGGGGCTCAGAAAATCACATCGAATGCCACAGATGCTTTAACTTTAATGGAGGACTTTCGTGGCAGCAGCACACCTAGATTTGTGGGGCACAAACAGCACCTCCACAATTGCCAGTGTCTGTGCTCAGGCATCATAAGGGCATCTTTGCACACGGCTGCCTCTTGCATCTGCTCCTGGGCAGCTGATGTGAGGGGTTTTGTCACTCGGGAAGCAGGGACATAAACATCACCATCTGTTGGGTTGGAGACAATGCCTTCATTAGCTCAAGTTTCTAAATATATATTGTCATATTTCTATCAGCATCCACATCATGTCTCTAGTGGCATCTTCCCTGCAGCTAATGGTGGTAAACCATCAGCTGAAGGGGTCATAATGAAAGCTCAGTGCTTGAATATGGGGTTTGGGACTCCCAGAATCTGGGTCTCTGTCCTGTGAGCTTATCAGGAAATGTGTCTGATTCCTGGACCGGCTCTTGCAACTCTCATGAGGCATGACCTTATGTGCATGTGGCCCCCTCTTATGCCATTGTCTCTGGGCCAGACAGACAATGCAGCCTCCACCGCAACACACTGCTTTTCCCTAACTTTATATCATTGCAAGCAATGCTGTATCTCCCCCTTTCACTTCATACCAAGTTGTGAACCACATTCTCATGCATTGTTGTTGTTGTAGATTGCCTTGGAGTTGGTGCCAACACACTGGGACTTCTGTGCAAAGGAGAAAATGTTGCCCAGTCCTGAACCATCTTCACAAAGTTGCTATCTGCTGCTCCTGTATGTCTCCAGCATTCCCCTACCAGCTGGACACTGAACCACTTTTTATGGTGATGTGCAGCATTTTCAGGAGCTAGTCTCCACAAGCAGCCTTCCAGGCCTTGCTCCTTAGCCTGTCTTAGTTGGGAAGCTCTGGTGAAAACTTCCCACCCTGGTTGACCCTGCTGGCCTTGGAACACCTGTGGTATAACTCATAGTAGCACACAAACCACCGCAGTTAGCCAATGCCACTGGTAGGTGGTCGTAGGACTTTCTGTTGCTATCAGGTGGATTAAGTCAATCTTAACCCATAGCAGCCCCAGGTGCAAAAGAACCAAACACTGCCCAGTCCTGCAGGGTCTTCACAGTCATTGCTTTGTTTGTGCACTTTGTTTAGCCACGAAGTCAGGCTGATCTCTCTCACTGAGGGTCTCTGCCTTTTCTCCGCCTTTATACTTCATCAAGCACAGAGTCCACTCCAAGCACAGCTCTTTCCAGATAGCATATCCAAGTACATGAGATTAAGCTTCACCATCATCACTTCAAAGGAGTGTGTTCTGACTATATAGCCTTAGACTTGCTTTTTCATATTTGTTTAATTTTCTATTTATATATTTTCATTTCCCCATTTTTATTTTTATTTTATTACTATTTTCACTCATTTCTAAAATCACACTTTGTTACTACTCATTTTTACCTCTGACATATTAATAAGACTCAAATGGCACGGTAACCATTCCTTTATCTGGAAATGATAACTCCAGCCTTAATCAAGAACAGAAAGCAATTTTACAGCAGAATTTACTCAACTTGAGCTTCTATAAGCATTTCTGTAAAAGTTGACTGCAATAGACCTTATCACTACACTTTGTTCCAAAAATGTAGACTCAGATGACATGTCTGACTGCCTTCCTGACCTCATGTAGAATTGAAGCAGGGCTATATCAAATGCTGAAGAGCTGCCTGTAGCTCAGCCTTCATAAATGCCAGCTCTCAGAAGATTGCCAATGTCCTTCCCCATGCCCTCTACAACCAGAGAGCTCCTTTTTCCTGTCATGCTTGAATTGAACTTTTAAAACTCTACTTAAAGTCCCTCAAGAACGCTCATTGACAGTTCCAGAAGAGAGGATGAATTTAAAACAAATTACAATTCACCTAGGAAATGAGCACAAAACTTTTACCAAGAAACCAAAGGTTATCCTCTCAAGTGTATTGATGTGTCCAGCATTCACCAATAGAACTATTCCCTGGAGATGGCCCCAACAGCAAGATGATGTGGATGATGGTGACAATGACACCATCATGATGCTTCCAAAAGAAAATACAATTGTGCATGTGAATTTCTTCTAATTTGAGCTTTCCCCTCAATTTTAGGGATATACAAGTGAATGAAAACCATGGAGCTGTATGTTATGATGCAGTGCATGTTTTAAATCTCAGGAAGATAAAAACCACCACATCTCCTTTCCCAAGAGTGAGATATTCTCATGGATACCTGCCCATCATCAGTTCACATATATTCAGGGTTGCTGCTAGATTGATTGCTGAATCATCCACCTTGCCTGACCTTGGGAAATACAGTCACCTTCACTTGGCCTTTCTACAGTCATTCTCGCTCCCTTCTCCAATCATAAACTCTTCTCTTGTTCTTGCCCCACATCAACCAGAGACCAGATTACCTGCACAGCCCACTCATACAGAGAATGTGAGCACTGAGAGAGGGTTGCATGGAAATAACTCAAATGTGAAGCCCCTGGTATGGACCTGGGGTCCTGTTCACAGGTGTTCAGCACCATAGACCTTAACAAGGAATTGTACTTATCTGCACTTCTGTTCTAGTGTTCTTCATGGTGTTTCAGTGGCTAATTCCTCAGAAGTGAACATTCCTACCCTGCTTCATAGTCTGTTCATAATCTGGGAGCTCTGCTGAAAACTGTTCACTTGGAGTGGCCCTACTGGCATTTAAAATACTGACATTGCTTCCAGCACCACAGCAACACACAAGCCGCCACACTATGACAAACTGACAGACAAGCGGTAGAGTAGAAGGGCAAAGGAAAAGAAGAAGACCCTTGACTAGATGAATTGACCCAGAAGCTGCAACGATGGGCTCTATCCTGACAACAGTTATGAGCACCATGCAGGATGACAGGGTTTCCTGCTGCTGGACATCAGGCCACAGGATAGGGAGCCAACTTGCCTGCACCCAATGACAGTGACCAAAGGCATCTCGGGAGCATGTACCCTCTAACTACAGCACAGACTGCTGTAGAAAGCAAATGAGGAAGTATGTGGCAGCACTGTGTAGACCTCCAGGCATGTCTTCCTCATTTGCCTTAGCCTGGAAGCACCAGTGAAACCAGCTTACCATGGTAGCCACAGACAAAGTTCCGATGACAGATGGGTAGGGATAGAACACAAGGGAATTGACTGGGAATTGGATTTGGGTCTTCCATGTGGGAGACATGAGGTAATTACTACCTCTGCTGTTTGCACTTTTGTGTTTCACTTGATCCCTGGGTTCTTATATACATGGCAACAGGTAGGCAGAAGACACAGACTAAATGCAGGAGAGACTTTCGGGTTGACTTGTTTCTCACCATGGATTGCAAATTTCAGTCTGTGTGTTTGGAAAAGCTCCTACATGTCCTCTGGTGGCCCATCTGACTGAGGAATCTTTCTTCCGCCTGTCTTGTGCATCGTGAGCTGCACCATCACAGCTCCTGGTGAGATCCTGCAGTGAAGTCCCATCCTTATGGGTCCACAATAATCCAACCAGTGGTCACTGAGAGGACTGCCCAACTTGTCCTCCAGATAACGAAATACTGGTTGACTAAGGAAAGAGGATAAAGTGTTAGGCTAATTACATAGCAAAATTAGTCACAGGTAGTTCAAAGACACATTCCTTTAAGTCTCCCAGAAACAGCCAGTGCTCTTAGAGTCCCTGGAAAATGGGACTTGGTTCCTCGAAAACAATGCAATGCAAACAGTAATCAGCCCCAACAACTTCAATGAAAAAAACAGAGAAACAAAAGGTAACAGCAGAAGATGTCCTGAACCTAACAGCATGCATAGCAGACATCGATATGCCACAGAAAGAAATTTTCAGAATGATGCTTGGAGTCATACAGGATAAGAGGGAAACAATAAAGAAAAAGGATTAATTGAAAGATGAGATAAAGTCCATACACCAAAGAAAAACACAAAGCTTAGGGACCAGATAACAAAAATCAACAGCAGACTCACAGACTTCGAGAATCAACTGGAGGAAACTGGAAACTGCAGAATAGCCAAATGGAATTTAAAATACGTGAACAAAAATCTAATGAGATTATCAGAGAAACTGAAGAAAAAGTAAGATCTATGTCTGATGCTATGAAGAGGAACAGCATCAGAATTATTGGTGTACCGGAGGAAGACACAGCAAAGAAGTCGTCTGTAACAATACTCAGAGAGTTCTTTTTTGTTTGTTTGTTTTGGGCATCACTGTTCTCCGGTGGGGGGAGTAGGAGGCCCAGCCCCACTGCTGGAATTGAGCCTCCGTCCCAGTGGGCCGCAGTCCCGCGCACAACCACTACACCACCGGGGCTCAGCCCAGTCAGAGAATTCTTGGAGGAAAACTTCCCTAGCTTAATGAATGAAAACCAGGCAACCATTCAGGAGACTGAAAGAACACCAACTAGACTGAATTCCAAGAAAAAGTCACCACGACACATAATAGTTAAACTATTCAACTTTGAGGAAAGGATAAAATCATGAGAGCAGCTAGGGAAAAACAAGCAATCATATATAAAGTTTCCCAAATAAGAATATGCTCAGACCTATCAGCGGACACTAGGAAGAAGAGGAGAGAGTAGAGTAATATATTTCAAAAGTTGAAGAAAAATAATGCAAACCCAAGAATACTCTACTCAGACAAATTATCTATCAAGATAGATGGGGAAGTAAGAGTTTTCCCAGACAAGGGAAAAGATCAAAGAATGTATTAGAAGAAACCCAGTCCTACAAAAGATCCTTGCTGTCCCAGTATGGGCAGAAGAACAGCACTCATCAAGCATAAATAAGAGAACATCACATAAAACAATCTCACCCAAAGGGCAGCAAAGAGAAAACAGCCCTGAAAATAGGAATGGCTTAAGGGTGGAAAGGAGTCAAGAATGATCAAGCCTCAGACACACATGCACAATGCACTGAAAAGAAAGGGAGATAGGGAAACACCAACACAAAGGGTATAAGATGACATAACATATTCCACAGTTGAAGACAGTAACCCTAAATATCAATGGACTAAACTCAGAAATTAAAAGACTGAGGATAGTAGACTGGCTTTGAAAATATAACCCATCAATCTGCTGCCTACAGTAGGCACATCTCAAGACTATAGACAAAAATAGGCTGAGACTCAAAGGCTGGAGAAAAGCATACCAAGCAAACAACAATTTAAAAAAAAGCAGGTGTAGCAATCCTAACCTCAGATAAAATTGACCTCAAAGTGCAAACCATAAAAAGAGATCAAGAGGGACCCTATATAATGCTCTAGGAAAGAATAGACAATGAGCCACTAAGTGTTTTAAACATATATTCCCTGAATGAGCCACTAAGTATTTTAAACATATATTCCACTGAATACATAAAACAAACATTCCAAAAGATGAAAAAAGGAATCACAGCTGCAACAATTATGGTGGGTGACTTCAATACAGCACTCTCTGACAATGACAGATCACAGGGAAAGAAACTCTACAAGGAGGCAAGAACTCTAAACACGACTATTAGATAATTTGGTTTGATAGATATCTACAGAACTTTTCATCCAAAAACAAAAAGAATCACATTATTTTAAATCCCACATAGCATATATTCAAAGACAGACCACATGCTGGGGCATAAGGTAAATCTACATAAATTTAAGCACACTGAGGTCTTACAGAACTCTCAGACTACTGTGCCATAAGGTTGGAAATCAACAAAAAGAAAAGGAAGAAAACAAAAGTAAATAATTGGAGGACGAATAATTCTATTGCAAAAGGAGTGTGAACTGGCCCAGATCACAGACGAAATTAGGAAATTTCAAGAAACCAATGAGAATGAAAACATGACATGCCAAAGCTTATGGGACACAGCAAAGGCAGTTATCAGAGAAAGTTTCATAGCAACACATAGACACCTGAAAAAGAAAGAGCGTCTCATAACTGATATATTGGCACAGAATTTATAACAACTAGAGCAGAGTCAGCAGGACAATCCCACTAATAACAAAAAAAAGAAATAATAAAAATCAGGGCTGAGATTTAGGAGAGGAAAAGTAAGAAAACAATGGAAAAAATTAATGCTGCTAAAAGTTGGTTCTCTACTGGCACAAGGACTACATAGGTTAACAAAAATAGGGAAAGACAAAACACAGAGGAGGCTCAAATAGACAAATGGGATATATTAAAGATTAAACACCTGTGCACATCGAAAGAATTCACCAAGAGAGTAATAAGAGAGCAGACAGACTGGGAAAACATCTTTGGCAATGACAAATCAGATAAAAGTCTTATTACTAAAATCTACAATACCCTGATAGCTTCCAAAAAGAGCAAAACTAACTGCCCACTGAGGAGATGGACAAAGGAATTAAACAGAAGTTTCACAGAGGCAGAAATCAGAGAGGCCAATATATATATGAGAAAATGCTCCCGATCATTAGCCATAAGAGAAATGCAAATCAAAACAACAATGAGATACCACCTAACACCCTCAAGGATAGCCCAATTCAAAAAGTCAGAAAGTAAC
>PVJH01014112.1:0-57998 GCA_004026705.1 Nesogale talazaci
AAGTAGAGAGTCTCATCTTTCTCTCAGGAGCATGGGCTTTCATCTTCCATCTTGGGGTGACCAGTCCAATGCTTACCCAACAACGCCACTGGGATTCTTTCGCAGATAAATAGATAACCAAAATGAGGTACGAGCATCCCAGAGACGACTGTTGCACAAGGAGAAAAGAACGAACTATGGATACACACGGAAAATGAGACCACAGCGGCATTTTGCCAGGTGGGAAAAAAAAGCCTATCTCAAAAGATCACTCCTGCAGCGTTTCATTCCTGTGAGTCTCAAGTAACAAAATGATAGCAGGGGACCCTGTTACTGGTAGTGGCTGTGACTACAAAGGAGCAGCAGGCGGCTGTCCTGCGCGGTGGTGATGGAGTGGTTTTATGCTTGATTGGGAGGTGATTGCATGAATCGCACATGTGATAAAATGACATAATATTTGTCTCTCCACACGGTACACAAGTTAGGTTTGTCGTACTGATGAAGATCACAGACTCAGCGATCCCCTAGGGCATTTCTACCCTGTCTGATACCTTGTCTTGAGTTAGAACAACTTTACTGCAAGAGGTACAATTATTTGGAAAACCAGTTGAAAGAATTCACGAGGTCTCTGGGGACTGCCTTTGCAACTTTCTGTGAATCTGTAATTGTTTCAAAAAGAAAAGTGTCTTTTTTTAAGTGACCCTGAAATCCATTTATTACCGGTGTGATCTTTTTTCTTTAATTAAAAAAAAAATCTCATTGTATTGAGGGCTCATGCAATTCTTATCACAATTAATACATACATCTATTGTGTGCAAAACACCTTTGTATATTTGCTGTCATCACCATTCTCAAAGCATTTGCCCTCTACTTCAGCCATTGGTACCAGCTCCTCATTTTACCCTTCCCCACCCCTCCCTTCCTTATGAACTCTTGATAATTTAAAAAATTATTAATATTTTGTCATGTTGTACACTGTTCAATGTCTTCCTTCACCCCCTTCCCTGTTGTCTGTACCCCAGAAGGGAGGCTATATATAGACCCTTGTAATTGGTTCCCCCTTTCTACTCCACCTTCCCTCTGTCTTCCCAGTCAGTATCCACTCTCACCACTGGTCCTAAAGGGATTATCTCTCCCAGATTTCCCATGTTTCTGATTCCTAGCTGTACCCGTGTACATCCCCTGGTCTAGCCAGATTTGTAAGGTAGAACTGGAATCATGAGAGTGGTGGTGGTGGAGGGGAGGCAGAAGCATTTAAAAACTGGAGGAAAGTTGCATACTTCATTATTGCTACATGGTAGCTGACGGGTTCATCTCCTCTTCCCTTCACCTATAGATGGGCTTTGGGGCCCCAGTCTGTACTCCCCCTCATTTATAGTGATAAAACTTTTAGTTCTTTGATGTCTGATCTCTTTGACATCTTGTCATCTCACAGGCTGATGTGCTTCTTCCATGTGGGTTTTGTTGCTTCTGAGCTAGATGGCCACTTGTCTATTTTCAAATGTTTAAGACCCCAGAAGCTATATCTTTTGATAACTGGGTACCATCAGCTTTCTTCACTACTTTTGCTTATGCACATATTTGTCTTCAGTGATTGTATCAGGAAGATGAGCATCATGGAATGTCAATTTAGTAGATCAAAGTGTTTTTACATTAAGGAAGTACTTGAGTGGAGGTCCAATGCCCAACTACTGTCTTAATACTAACCCTATATGGGGGAGGGACCAGCATGCCACACCCACAGGGACAAAGACAAGAAGGGAGGAAGAGGAAGAGAGATGGTCCAGTCTCCATGCTGACATATGATGCTCAGAGGACTAATGGGTCACAGAAAGGACTGGGCAAACAACAACAGGATGGCCTACACTGGCTCCTTACTGAAGTGACACAGGGCACTTTGAGAATCACATGGTGCGGAAGCATTGCAGACTGACCCCCCTCCCCCACCCCAAATCCAACCAAATCAAGGAGGGAGCACTCCTGGTCAGAGTCACGAGTAAATAATGACAGGTCCAATGGTTTCTAGGGGGCACAGGAGAGGGGAGGAGAAGGGGGCATGGACAGGGAGTGGGTGGGGAAGGGGAGAAACAAATGGTCTGGAATCTATGGAAAGGAGGGTGTGGGAGGTCTGGTAGGGATTAAGCAAGGACAATGAGTCTGTGAGGAAGCACTGAAATGCCAATGAAGGTGGAGCATGATGGTGGGACAGGAGGAAGATGGAAAGAAATAGAGGAAGTGCTATAAGGCAAAAGGCACTTGCAGGGCTCAAAACATAGGTATGGCCATACACAAATACAATTATCTATTATAAGGAGGGAATAAATTTAAGAACATATCTAAAGGTCAAATACTAGGATAGCAAGTGGACCTTGGGCCCTCACCCAGGTGCTCCCTCAATGCAAGAACACTTTGTTCTACGAATCTGGTATTCCACAAGGCTCACTGGTCCAACTCAATTACTGAAATAAAATGGGTGCATAAGCAAATGTGGTGAAGAAAGCTGATGGTGCCCAGCTATCAAAGGATATATTGTCTGGAGTCTTAAAAGCCAGAAGATAAACAATAGACTATTTACCTGAGAAGAGAACACACCCACACAGAAGAAGCACAACAGCCAGCATGGCAACAAGGTGGTGAAAGGTCTAGGCAACAGACATCAAACGGGGTGGGGTGGGGTGGGGAGGAACACATATCACTGTGTGCACACATCTCAAGGCCCACTGAAGACATGTGGGTACATAAGCATGAGTGGTGAAGAAAGCTCATGGTGCCCAGCTATTAAAAGAGATAGCATCCTGGGTCTTGAAGGCTTGAGCATAAACATGCAGTTATCTAGCTCAGGAGCAACAAAACCCATCATAAAAGAAGTCAACTTGCCTGTGTGATCATGAGGTGCTGAAACAATCAGGTATCAGGCATCAAAGAACAAAAATAAAAATCAATGGACCAATTAACTCCTGATACGATCACTGAAGACAAATGGATACAGAGGCAAACAGAGTAGAAGAAATGATTTGGTGCCTAGCTACCAAATGATTGAATGTATGGTGTCTCAAAGACTTGAAGATAAGCAAGACACCGTTAAGTGCAGAAACAACAAAGCCCACATGGAAGAAGCACACCAGTCTGTGTGATCAAGAGGGACCGAATGGAGCAGGCATCGAGCATCAAAGAACAAGAATCACATCATTACGAATGAGGGGGAGAGCAGGGTGGGGACCTATGGCCCATTGGTGGGTAATTGGTCACCCCTTTACCGGGGAGTCACGGGGAGGAGACAGACCAGTTAAGGGCAGCTGGGCAGTGATGATGCATGTTTCCTCTAGTTCCCTAAGCCTTCCTCCCCCCACCGACCATCATGGTCCCGACTCTACCTTACAAATCAGATGGACTGGAGAAGGTACACTGGTGGAGAGGGGAGCTGGAGATATGGGAAGACCAGGATGGATAAGCCCTTTCGGGTCAGTGGTGAGATTGGAGCTGCTGGATGGGTGGAAAGAAGGTGGGGTAGAGAGATGGAACCAACTGCAAAGATGTACACATAAGCTCCTATTGGAAGCACGGGCATAAAAGGAGTGGGTTGGGGGAGAAGTTGGGCAGTGTAAAATATAACAGAACAATAATTTATAAAGCATTGAGGTTTGGTGGGGAAGGGAGATCAGGGGAAGAGGGGAAAGGATGGAAAAGCCAAATCAAGGGCTTAAGGGGAAAGGTGGATGTTTGGAGAATGATGACAGCAACGAACATGTGAAGGTGCTTGGCACAGTTTGTTTATATATGTATTGTGAAAAATCATGTACGAGCCCCCAATAAAACAATTTTTAATTAAGAAATACTAACCCTATAAATATATGCACTGAGATTTATTTCTCCATCATATACAGCTATATTTACCTATATACATGCCTATATTTAACCTCTATAAATGTCCTTTGCCTCCCACTTCTTTCCTCTATTTCTTTTTACTTTCTTCTTGTCCCTCAATCATACTCAGCCTTCATTTGGGTTTCGGTAATTTCTCTCTGCTACATTACTCTTGATCAATCCCTATCAGGCCTCTCACACCCATCTTGTTACTGATTTTGGATCACTTGTTGTTCCCTTATCCTTGGGTTGGTCAACACCACCTGCTTTCCCCACATCCCCATCTCCCATGTCCCCCCTGGAACCATCAGTCCCATTATGTTCTCCACCAGACTGTTCATTCAGCCTATCTTATCTAGGTAGCCTTGCAGAGATAATACTATGAACAAAACCCCCTAAAACATCATAAGATGAAGCAACCAAAGAAAACCCAAGCGAGGACAGCAGCCACAAAAAAAACCACCAATGTCCAGAAAAGATACGTAAATAAGTAAAAGTATTAAAATAATAATTACAAAAGAAAAACCTGTAAATAGTTTAAGGTCTATTCGTTGACCTCCAGGAGTGTACCCCGGTTGAGTCCAATGGGGTACCACCTCCTGGCCCCAAAGTATATCCTTGAGACTCCCTTGGGAACTCTGTACTCTGCTTTCCATGCTGCTCTGCTACACGCTCTTAGTGTTTTGCCTTGATGACTTTATGACTGGAATTCATAACACTGAAACACGGAATGCTGGCCCCAATGTGGAATAGAAGAACAATGTTGGTGGAAATGCGAAACGACCACCCATTTGGAGTGGTGTGTCTGGCACCTTTTGAGAGCGAAGCAAAAGCTAACCCGGTAATTCAGGAGTTGCCTTGTAGGTAATTTTTATCCCAAAGAATTGAAAATCTACGTCCTTACCAAAAGTTACACACACATGTTTATAGAAAAAAAAAGTGTAAGTGCTCAACATTGGAAGCAACCAGGATGTCTTTCACGTGGCGAATGGATTTTAAAAATCTGTAGTATCTAGGAGGATGCTGAATGGAAAATAAAATTAGATACCATGTTATGAAAGGAAAGGAAGAACTTTCCGTGCAGCTTGTGAAGCAAGAGAAGCCAGTCTGAAGCGCTGCATGTGATCTGACTCCAACCTTCTGGAAAAGGCAAAGCAGAAAGAACAACCAGTTCACTGAGAGGTAAGGAGTTCAGAGGTGAGGGAAGGTTTAGTAGGCAGGGCACAGGGCATTTTTAAGGCAGCGAACCTATTCTGTTTGATGCTGTCATTGTGAATACATGATGTGTATTTGTTAAATTTCATAGGATTATGCAGCAGAAAGGATGGACCCCCCAAGTGAACTGTGGACTTCAGTCAATAATAATGTGTCAATATTGATCCCCCCCACCCCACAGTAACCAGGTTAAAATAGTTTCTTAGGGTTTTGGCAAGGAAGATTGTGGGGAAACAGGGAACTAATAATGGATACTGGAATGAAGAAATGTTCTAAAATTTATTGTGGTGTTGGTTGCATAATTCTTTTAATATTTTAAAACTTTTGACTTGTATGATATATGAAATCTAGGTTAATAAAAACTGTTAAAATATTGGCTCATCAATTGTAACAAATATATCCCAATAATACAAGATATTAATGATAAGAGAAACTGAAAGTATTGGTGGGGTGGAAAGAGAATGTTTTTGGAATATTTTCTATAGAGAAGGGTGCATACAGTGCTACTAACCAAAGGATTGGCAGTTCAAACCTAGCTATCCTGAAGAAGAGGGATGTGGAAATCTACTTAACAAAAGGTAGCAGCTTAAAAAAAATGGTAGCCGCCTTAGAAAACTATGGAAGGCAGGTCTGCTTTGACATACATGAGGTCTCTATGAACTAGAATCAGCTTGAGGATAATTTTATTTATTTAATTTTTTGTAATTTCTACATTTTTTCCTTGCGAACTTAAAACTCCCCAAAAGAGTGAATTTTAAAAGAGTGGCTTTCTTACAGAGGAGGATATGACTCGATTTTTGCTTCCTTTATGTTTAATATTGAATGTTTCCTATTATATATCTATTTACTTTATGATTCAAAAAAATGGAGCTATGTATAAAACAAGCAAACAAACAAAACTCAGCCATATCAACTCTATCTCAAGACTCTATTACAAATCTCTAAAGCATCAATGCAGAAGCATGATGTTTACTGATGAGATCATGTTTGGTCTTGCTACTTTTAAAATACTAGGCTGTTGACATGCTGAGAAAGAACCATGAAATTAATATTTTTTCCAACTTTATTATTCCTTAGTATGGCTGGTCCCTAACTGCTTGGCTGGCATTTTCTTTTTTATCCTCACAATAACTCAGTGTAATAAGCATTAATATGAGGCTTTTCACAAGAAGGTAGGTCGTGTTAAGTAAGGTATGTGAATACTTAGCCATCATGATAGAGCCAGATGAAGTCTAAGTTTAATTCAACTCAGCAGCTCAAACTTGTCAATACACCACATTATCATGGGTCATTTAAAGTTGTGGGTTGAGGCAAGTTCTGGTCACCATTTTAGAAAGGACTATCTAGCTATCTTTTCATAGACAATGAAGCAAGACAAATGGGCCCAAACATCCTTTCCTCATCTATCTATCTATTTATCTATCTACATATATATGTATATATATTTATGTTATAGTCTCCCCTTTACTCAGTGTTCCTATTTAGGGGAATACTTCCAAATATAAAATGGTTCCAAGAAAAAGTTATAATATTCTATTGATAATGACACAGCAATCAAGAGTGATGTCTAATACAATGTGAAATTCCAGTTCTTAGTGTTCAATATCATTCCTTATTAAGTCTGAAATAGGTGAAGGTGATAGATAGACATCTTGGAATGTGTAAAGATACTTCTATCATTTCGCACCCTGCACCACCCTCATCTTTTTTCCATCATTTGCCTCACCCATTATCAGAGGCAAAGACCTATAGTTTGAGATTCAGTCTCAAAGATACAGATAGGAGGCTTAAGTCCCAATTCAGAAATGTTGCTCCATCAAGACCACCTAACAAAGGAATCCTCCTCTAGGACTTTCCAAATGAGGACTGGACCACAAGAACTGTTTGCTGATAGATGCTCTGGACACCATCCCTGAGTGATCCTGGATATGTTTGACTAATCTAAAAATTTACAAGATACCGTCAGACATTTCATGATGGAATAATACCATGTGTTTCCCTCGGTTTCTGTGACGCATGGGAACAGAGTTTGAAGGCTACATCCAAGACCCATCCAACAATTTATTATTTGTAGGAAAAGAAAATCTGCTTGGAAAAACCTTAAGCAATAAGTACTCAAGAAGTGTTCTTTATAGAATGTTCAGAAGATTCCATAGCAGAGAGGTGATTCAGTGGGATTTGTTCCAGAGGCATTAGAATACAAGACGGGGCAACAGAGAGGTATTTCCAATAGATGGTATTGTATGCCCTGACCGAGGGAAGGCAGCACCGCTCTTGTAGTTGAATACTAGGAAAGTGCTGAAGAAAAATGACTGTCTTCAATGGCATGAACGCTTGGAATCTTGCCGACTTTGGAAAGCGATCAAAGCAGGAGTTTCTTCATTTATATTCTTTTTCAGAAAGGATATAATCTGAAACAGGAAACGTGCACTTATTAAATAATTTGACACAGATTATTTTATCTCTTTGCTTCAGAGTCCCTCCTCTTTAATATCTTGACGTTGGGGAAAATCACATGTACTATCACCTCACCTCTGGTCACTATAGCCTTTCCCCTGTGATCTGTGATTCTCAACTCTTTAAGTGAGCACAAATAAACAGGACCACAATTTACTTTTTTCTGGAACATCCAGTACCGCTTCTCAGATCAGAGAAACTAAGGCAGACATTGGGCTCCGTGAAATTCTTTATCCTGAAATGCATCTGTGCTAACATCAATGGAGTCTGCAAATGCTGCCAAGTGGACAGGCTGCTTTAGAAAACAAAGGCTAAGAAGTTCCCTGAACTTGCGGCTGATTTTAGATTATTAGATTCGATATTCTAACATGAACAAATGCTATTAGGCACGGGAAATAATTTCCAAGACTTAATTTGTGGTCTACACATACATCTATCAAAAGAAAGGAGGGACCTTGAAGGCTGGTGGCGTGGCATGAAGCCTAGGTCTGATTCTGTCCTGGGAAAACAAAGCACAAAGCACAACTCTGCTGTCTACCCATTTCCTTGAAAGACCTCGCAGGTCCATTCCCCCATGTCTTCCTACAACTGCCACAAACCCACCTCACAGAGGCCCACGGGGGCGTTCAGCAGCATTGTTTTTGCGGACATTCTTGATGATGAGGATGGTACCAATGACGATGCCCACCAGACCCACAACCAGGCCGAGGATGCACACCACGTTCTCTGTTGTCTCTGGGAATGGGGTTGCGGCTTCAAACTCTAGGTAAACATAAAAAGATAGCACAGCCCATGAATAGTAGAAGGTGGTAGCACTTAGGCACACATATCCATTACTCAGTCTAGAGAGTAATAATTGATCAATTCATGAAGCGGGAGAGAGAATGACCTGCTAAATGAATTGCAGACAAGGGAGTGGGAGAAATGCATGCCGACAGAAGAAAAGGGATATGCATTTTCTCTGATGGTCAAAGCAATAAGGGCACTCTTGGTCGCAAAGCATCAGACAAGGGCATTGCCTGAAGAAACAATGAAACAGAGGAGGTAAGGAGGACTCGTACCCCAGTGCTCGAGAATCGGCTTGTCGAGACCCCAGTGATCCACCTGGCAGTCATAGTAGTCCTCTGTGGAGGGCAGGAAGGGGAGATAGAAGAACTTGCGGAACAGGTGGTCCTCCCTGGGCAGGAAGACGGTCTCTGACATGCCTGTGGTGACAGGCACTCCGTTTTTAAGCCAGGTGACATTGAGCACCGGTGGAGTGAACTTGTCAACCAAACAGATGAGGATATTGGGCTGTTGATCTTCCACAACATCGTGCGTCACCACCATCACTTCTGGGGCCACTGGGGGGGGGGCAAGCACATGACAAAAATTACATTTCCATGCTGAGACTTGTTCCTTCCTCTTCCCTTACTGAGCCGTGTTCCAAACCTTTGCGAAAAAGTAGTTGAATTTGTGCGCTATGTGAAAGTCTCAAATAACTATTGCTAACACTCTCCTCTGAAACTTGAGTCAATACTGAGGTATAATGTATCCAAGGCCCTTATTCTTGGATCCCTCAGCATGGACAAGTTTGTTGTTCGTTGTCAATGAGTCAATTCCAATTCACTGTGACCTCAGGTCACCCTACGTGACCTCATGGCTAAGTCAACCCCAGTCCCGGGAGACAGAGAACTGAAACATTTGTTCTAAAGCTACAGATTCCCTCCTGTAAGCGAGCAACAGAGAGAGGTACCGTTGACGATCGAAGCGTTGTGGGAGCGTTTCATCATGATCTCCAGGTTGGCTTTGTCCACAGCAATATTGGCCAAGGCACCCTGAGCCTCAAAGCTGGCAAAACGCTGAAAGTCTTCAAGCCTCCAGACAGTCTCCTTCTTTTTCATATCCACGTGGAAAATCTCATCACCATCAAAGTCAAACATAAACTCTCCCGACTGGTCAGGGAGCTGATAGAACTCGGCCTGGATGATCACGTGGTCCGCTGAAAAGGGAAGAAAAGGAGTTTGGATGAGAGTCAGGAGAGAGAGTGAGAAGGACACACGATATGCATCAAACATGTGTGGCAGGAGGTGGTGGAGCAGGCGAGGCCCGGTGGAATGGAGGAGTTTCACTAGGCGAAAACTTAGAAAGATGGAACCTGAGTGTATGGCAGGTTTGTTAAAGAGTGCTGGAGAGATAGGCAGGATCAAGATGACAATAAGCTCAGGGTCTTGTTACGCTGTTTTAGGCTCCATGTTAGCAGACGGGATAGATAAAACCCTTTAAGAAATTCAGCACTAGTTCTCCCAAGAGAAAAACTTTTCCCATATGTTAAACCAAGGCATTAAGTACATTCTTAGCTCAGAGTTTGCAAGGTATGTTCTTCTTAGACCATTGCTTTCTCTAGGAGAGAAAAGGCTGAGAAAAGACGGAGAAAAAGTTCTGGAATCAAATCAGATCTTGCATTCCTATCAAGCTACTTATTTGCTGACTAATTTGAACAAAGTATTCTACCGATGTCTGGGTAATTTTCCTATATGCACACATATTTCTAATATAGTTTGCTTTTTCTCTAGGTTTGTTTTGTGGGTTAGATAAGTTCAGGGAAGTTATTTATTAATATAGATCAAGTCTACAACAAGCATTGTGCCAAAGGCTGCTTTGTGTTTATGAAAATATAACTGGAACTTCAACAACCTAGAAGGCTAAGACTGAGACCTTGTGGTGTTAAGAACACTGCTTACCTAGATTTTCGGCATACCTATGGTTATGCATTGGGCCTCAACCCACAAGGTGCGTGGTTCAAAACCATCTGTTGTGCTACTGGAGAAAAGTGAGTCTTTCTACTTTTGTAAAAGTTATAGCCTTAAAGACCCACAGGGAGCAGTCCTACCCTGCTATATAGTGTCACTGTGAGCTGACATCAACTGGATAGCAGTAAGGTATTTAAAAAAAATCCTACAGGTTAGATACTCAAAGAGAAGAATCATAATGCATTTCAAAAAAAATCTGGATGCTCTTTAGATTGAAGCTGTCATTATGATACATACTGCATTATCATATGGCTGATACCGAGAATTTTCAACTCTGAGAGAAAAATCAACTTGAAAACAGAACACTATAATTGCAGGATAGCATGCTCTGTACTGCCTGCTTATAGGGTGAGGGTTGTTTTTCTACTGATTCTTTAGAGACGGGGAGGTGAATCAACAAGCCTCACACATACATTCTAGTCTTCCTTTTAAACTTAATAAGAGAGCTGCCATCTTTTCAGGTGAGCACTAGATCTATGACTCACTTGGGGCAATGGGTGATACAATTGCCATCATGAGCGTAAGCGCTGGGCCACTACTTTGCATATTTCCAGTGACTGTGTGAGTCAGACTAGGTGAAGAATGCTTCTCCTAATGCCGCACACATAGCACACGCGATTGCTCCAGAGGAGGCCGGGATGAAAAGACAAAATCTGACCCCTTACTTCCTTTTTCATGGTTCTACTCTTGCAGAAACACCATTCTTTAACAGTGATCCCACATCACCGTAGGCTAGTGAGATTATCAGAGTCATAGAAGGGAGTCAATTAGATTGATATCACCATTCTGGGGTTCCCCCTCTTCCTCAGGTAAATTGCGATCCTCTGGTGACCTTCCTTTTTAGTGATCTTCAATACACGGTGCTCATAATAGTTTAACCTGACTTGCCAAAACATGAAAACGAAGGAAAAGTTTTACCAACCGTAACAAAAGAGTCGCTACCAATTCAATTCCAGGTCACAGCGACGCCATGTATGCAAAAGTAAAACTGTATTCCACAGAGGTTTTGACCTTATGGAAGGAAGTAGATGACCAGGATCTTCCAAAGTATCTCCGGGTGGACTTGTAACATCATCAGCCTTCAGTTAATAACAGAGGGCTGAATCTTTTCACCACCCAGGCAATTTTACCAAAAATAACCACCAGCTAGTGAGAGTGTTAAGAATATCTCATTGCATCTTCACAAAGCCATATCAGGGCTTCACTTTTTAATTTAATCATCTTCCAGAAAGTGAAATTAAACTTCCCAAAGATACTTTGATCACAGTATCAGAAAATACGTTTCCTTCAGCTTTGGCTTTAATCAAGGTCAGCAGTAATTGCCAGTACACAACTCAGTTTTGTTCTTAGAAACTAAGTTTAGCTTACTTCAGTTCGTGGCCAGAGAATTCCTCCAAGCTTCAGTCTGTTATGCTTTCAGATTTAACCCCACACATACCTGTCACCATTTTCTCTTGCTCAAAAAACTGACTTGCAATTATCCACAGTTCATTTCTCCAATGAGCCCACAGCCCATTTTCTTTGATTTTGATACTCCTGGCACCTACCTTTGATAGCCAGTGATTGCTGAAGACTCATCAGGATGGTCAGGATCACCAATCCTATTGCGGGGCTTCCTGCCAGGACCATATTCCTCATTAGTGCTTTGAGGAGAGTCAGTAGCACGCAACAGTGAGGCAGCACTGAAAGAAATAAAAAGGAAAGAGAGTTGGGGGTATAATACAGTTGCAGTGAGGATCAGTTAAGCCTCAGCCAATCAGAAAAATGTTTTGAGATGACACATCTGTTGCTAAGGAAAGTACCTTTGCAAAGGGCCCAAGAAAACAAATAGTCTTTAATTCAGTAGAGAAAGAAAAAACTTCTTAATCAGCTAAACAGACCATATATAATGAAAATCTGAGCATACTGGATGATCATGGACAGGTTACCTCATCCTAAACTAAGCCCTCAAAAGACCTATCTTTGAAGAACGTCTGATCTGAGAAAGCTGCTGAGTCTTTACAGAGCAGCTAAACTTGCCAGGTCATGGAGAAGGCCTGACTCCTGGCAGCACTAGGTGACAAAAGTGATTGCTTCGTGCTTCTTCTCTCATTCCTTAGATACCAAGATGGCCAACTCTTTCCCAAAGCTGGGGAAATCTGGAAATACTCTATCCTTACAGGTTGTCAAAGGCGAAACCCTTAAGGTTCAACACTCCAAAAGTGGTAAGAGATGGTCAATAATACTTTGGGGCACAGGGAATAGTGACACTAAGCAGATGGCTGTAAAAGAACACCATCTCCTAATTTCTGTTATGTTAAATCAGACTAGAGATTAGAGCAGACAGGTCACATTTGAGGGCTCAAGTTCATGGATAAGGTGGGGGGACCCGAACAGACCATTTTTCTGAGGATCCTAAGCCAATCAACTGCAGGAGAACTTTTTCATTTCTTCCATCATGTCATAAGACTATTCAAGTTCAGATTTGAAGACTATGTTTCAATGTCCACCATCCATGGAGAAGACAAAATTATTGCACTCTGTCTCTCAGGCTTCTGAAAAGTCAGTATAAGAAAATAATATACCACTCACAGAAAGGAAAATGAAAAGGTTTAGCATCCAAATATTGCTAATGAAAAGAATTTTGGAAGCGAGACATCCATCAGATCATTTAATACCAGTCATCAAACATTATATTAGTCTATGATGCAGCTTATTGCACAGATTATGAGGGCAAATACCCTTCAGAGGCTCATTTATTTGATCACACACAAGAACTTAGAATGTACATTGACACCGACTTTTGAGTCACTAAGGGGAGACTCACAGTACAGATTTTACCTAGAATTATCAAGAAATATATTTCCTGGAGGCTGAAGAGTGGGTCAAATGAAAGTTCTGCACTATCAATCTATGCTGAGATTCAAATATTATGTTTTAGGTGCTATTTTTTTTCAAGGCCCAGCCAAGTCAATGTTTCAATGTCTACTCTTTACTTGATGTCATAAGGCCAATTTTTAGACAGTAGTCAGGGAATATATATAAATTCAAAGATATTTTACAGAAAGACATTTTACTTATTGTAATAGGACCTTGAATCCTAGAGGTTGCTCAGCAACTTATGATTTTGTTTGGACTTACCCCAGTGATTGGTTCTCTCATGAGGCTATTAAATATCAGAGATGTCAGAAAAGTCTTTCAGTTCCCTTTTCTGTGGAAGAAGAACCCTTCTGTGTGTACGCTATTACTGTTCACCCTTTCTCTCCCAAGCTCTAACTTCCTGTGAGCTTGAGGCAAGTTCCGAGGGTCTCTGAATGAAGGCTTCTTGGTAAAAAAAAATATTGGTGAAGAGTCTTAGAAATCACTGTAGACATGTTAGCAGAATTTAGTATATTACAGGGAATCAAGCCTTGTTGTTGTTAGGAAGTTTTGAACAGCAGAATTCAGTGCAAACTCCTAACTTTCAAAGGCCAGGGACCTGCAGGGAGCCACTTCGTACGACATAACACCTCTAGTGCCTCATGGGAGTGGGATGTGTTGGAAATACAGGCTGCTACCAAAACTCATGTCTGTGAAATCAGTACATCCACTGAGTAAAATGATTTCTGCCCAGTATCCATTTTTGAGATCATAGAATAGTCCCTTCCCTTGGCAAACATATGCTACATTCAGAAACCTGAGAACAAGCCTGGGAAACAAATTTTGTTTTAAACCCTCTCTAAAATACAGATAAGTCTGTGGAAGTAAATGAAAATCAAACAAACAAACAAAAAACCCCAGCAACTAAATTTAATATATAATCATAGCCTAATGACCCTGAGTGAAGGTTGATTCATTGTAGCTCTATAAAGGGTTTCTGAGACGATAAATCTTTTTGAGAATAGACAGCCTCTTCATTCCATAGACTGACTAGTGGGTTTGAACACACACCCTTCAGTTAATGATCCAATCACTAAACCAGAGTGATGTGAGAGCTCCATAATATATATAATTGTCACAATTGGAAATATATTTTGGGGTGGGTGGTCAAGGGTGGGATTTGGGTTAGGACATGGAAGCGAAATATCTTAGAAGCAAAATTCTGCTCACATTGGATCTAGGTCATGACTGGATCACCATATGTTTGCGTTCTGAAAATCTCAGTCTCCCTACTTTAGCTTTCTCTTCCCTTTTTTTGGTTCCTTCGAACTCAGCGTCTTCAAGATGTTTTCTCTTACAGAAGATTTAGGAGGTAGCATAGGGCCAAGGAGGTTGCAAATGGTCCATATCCTGACAATCATTCTCTTATTGCTGCGGCATTACTTGGGAATAGGCAGAGTTACTTGAAGATGCTTCTCCCCTCAGCCTAACCCCTGCACTCTCCTGTGGAATGGAAACATAGTCCTCTTCTACCCTTTCGAGTTTGCTGCATTTGATAAGAAATCATCACAATGACTGGATTCTAAACCTGCAAAAACACTGATACAGTCTTAGGAAGAAGACTAGAAACAGGACGATATGAAATTGAGAAATGTGAAGCACACCGCTGTAGAACAGCTTGTTGATTGATGTGACGAGAACGGTTGTAGGACATCATAAAACATGATCAAAGCACTTAAGAGTTCACAGCTGAATGCGAGGAACGGATGAGCAACGTTTCCACACGCAGAAAGAGAAACCGTGCGAAAGTGGCTCTTGTCTGGTTAAGTCTGTAGTCACTGTCATTGAATTGCTTCCGATTCATAGTGACCCAATTGGGCAGGGTAGAACTGCCCCGGTGGGATTCTGAGAGGGCAAATCCTCACTGAAGCAGAAAACCTCATCTTTCTGCCTTGCTCTCTTGAAGTCCAGTGAGTAACCCACTGAGCCCCCAGAGCTTGCTGCATTATGAATAGCCTGGGTCAATCACAGAGAATAAGTAGGACATTTGGGAAACGGTTATAATAGCATGGGGGAAACATAAGAGGATAAATATCTAAAACTGAATAGTTCCAAGACTTAATATGGAATCATACGTAACGGGATATCCATGCTGCAAAGTGTTTTACAAAAACCATGAGTGATAATAGACGAGCATCCTACGTTACTAATTTCTGAGACTACGTTTGAACTTGGAACATCGTAAGGTAAAAAAGAAAGTGAGAAATTGGCTGGGGAATTTTCTTTTTGGGAGTTTTAGAAGTCTTCTCTCCCTCCCAATATTAGGCTTTCTCCCTCATTAATTAAAAGTGCGACTAATAGGTATCAATTTAAATGTTAATCATATACCAATAAATGTCCTGAGAACTTTACGGTCACTAGATAATCATTGTATTTCCATTATAGCCCGAGAAAACTAGGTATTTTGGTCAAGGAAACTAGAAAGTAGGGATTGAAGTATTTTCAGTCAAGGTTCCCGACCTCTATAACCAGTAATAGGTGAATGCTGAGAATGAGAGTGCAATTCAAAACCGTATAAAAGTTCCAACCATACATATAACTTTGGTTGGGGCAAGAGTTGTTTTGTCTTCCACATCATGTTTGTAGGCGACTATCTCGAAAGTTCCAGGGAACATCTTTCCTTATTTTACTCACATTTAGCATAAAGTGGACTAGGCTTCCATCTTGTGGTCAACAGCAAGGAAACCTTTACAAATGTTTTGACATGGACTTTTCATACTGAGCATGTGAAAGGCTCAGGCTGCTTCAGCTAGTGTTTTTTACTCATTTAATTACGCAAATGTTTTTTTTCAATGTGCTTGGCCTCATTAGATTGTTTTTTTCCCTAATCCTAACCCCTAACCTTAGCCCCTCATTAGATTGTTTGCATGGTTTTCAACCTTAAAATGTTTGAAGTGTTTTTATATTAGATATCACCATGCATGTTAAGTGAGCAAGTGCACAAGACATAGAATGTACTTTTAAATAATTGTAAATAAAAATTATATTATAAATAAATATAAATAGAAATGTAAATGAGCCTTCAAAAGCAGAAAAAGTTACTGTAAATCACTTTGACTTTTGCTGTTAAATGTTAGCAACATCCTTTCTTCTTGATGATAATTTGCTCTTTAAAATTTTTTCAAATTAATTAATTAATTTTGATAATTTGTTTTTAAGTCAACTCTCTAGCTCTGTTTTTTGGAAACTCAACAAAGCTGAAATATTATCTGGATTTCTGACAATATTTTCTTATGGTAAAATATGCCCTCTGATAGGTAAATTGTATCTTTACTGGGAGGGGCAAATTCCTAAAAATACCTCCAAACATTCAAATTGAGATAGTGCCATTCTACAAAATGTTCAAAGGAGAATTAACTTCAATTCCACACAATCTTTTACAGAAACTAGAAAATGAAAGCACTTCCAAAATAGCTATGAAACCAGCATTACCCCTATACCCACACAGGAGAAAGAGCAAAATTGGGAATTATAAAATGTCTGAAATAGAGACAAAACTCTTAGCACATTATTGGCAAATATGTTTATCAATACATAGGAAGGATGATATCCGATAATAACCTGCAGTTTTCTCCAGGTCTCCAAGGCTGGATCCTCTTCAGCAATTTAATCTATCACATTAGCAAACTAAAGAGGCAAAATCATACTGCTGTATCCACTGAAGGTGAAAATGCAGTTGGCAGAATCCAGCACTCATTCGTGATAAAAAACACTCAGAAACAAATAGATAGCTTTCTTAACATGATGGGGAAGCTTTACTTTAAAATACAACTAATATTACACTCATACTCATTAGTTAAAAATGGAATGACTTTTTCCCCAAAATGGAAACAAGGCAAGAAGATCTGCTCTCATCACTTTAATTTAATAGGATTAAATTAAATTAATTAGCAATTGAGATCCAAAGCCCATCTGTAGACAACAGGACATCCCCACAAAGGAGGCTAAAATTCCTCTAGTTCTTTAATGCTTCTTCCCTACCAATATCATGACCCCAGCTCTATCATACAAATCTGGCTAGACCAGAGCATGGACAGTGGAACGGATAAGAGCTCCTGACACACAGAATCCAGAAAAGATAAACCCCGTCAGAAGCAGTAATGGGAGTAGTGATACCATGAGTGTAGAGAAGGGGAGAACCAATCACAATGGTCAATGTATTAACAATGTATTAACCAATGTAGAAACATTGGTGAAGGGAGGCAGGGGGACAGTGTAATATATAAAAATAATGGTGATAATAATTTATAAGGTTGTGTGTGTGGGGGAGTGGGGGGAGGGAACAAACAGTAGCTGATACCAAGGGTTCAAGCAGAAAGAGAATGTTTTGAAAACGATGATGCAACATATATGTGCTTGATATAATTGATGTATGGATTGTTATAAGCTCTGCAACAACTACCAACAAAATGATCTATTAAAAAAACTGAGCTGAGCCCTGGTGGCATAGTGCTTGTGTGCGGCACTGTGGTCCATAGGGGTCATAGTTCAAATCCAGCAGAGCTCTCCAGGAGCAAGGCTGGGCTTCCTACTCTAACCAGAGCAGTGATGCCACACATACACACACACACACAAAACTGAATCAGAAGATAAAACAATAATAAATATAAATTATCTCAATGAAAAAAAATTACAGTTTCTGTAGAAAATGCAAGCAATCTAAAAGCAAAGCAAACTGAAGCCCTATACCTATACAAATAAGTGAGTTCAGCAGGTTGGCATGAGTCAAGATCAGTATACCAAATACAATTCTATTTGTGTCCATATACTCATAATGAATCTATGCCAATCTTAAATTGTGTACAGAGTGAAAATATTTTTCAAAATTTAAAGTAAATGCTTTTCAGACAAAAATGGAGGTAGAGAAGAGATAGGCACGGCTCTCACGGAGTGAATGTTGATTTGCAGAGACTTATTGATCAGAGCTGAACCGTCCTTCCCATGGGGCTTGTGGTCTGAGATCTTTGTGGGAGCAGATTGCCATGTCTGTCTCCCACGGGACAGCTGGTGGGTTTGAACCACCGAGCTGAGTGTTGAACCCTTCCATCACCCGAGATTCAAACCTGCAGACACTGAGTAGATCCCAACTCTTAGCAGCCATGGAAGACAGAAGAGAACTGTCCCATAGGTTTCCAAGGCTGTACGCCTTCAATCAATAAAATAATTATTGACATATGATTCAAGTCCCTTGGGGATTCTCAAACTATGATCTGCAGCTCAGAGGAGCCCTGGTGGTGTGGTGGTTAAAACTCTTGCCTCCTAACCAGTCAGTGGTTTGAACTCACCAATCACCCTATGAGAGGAAGATGTGGCAGTCTGCTTCCATAAATCCTATTCACCAGCTCTACTTTCTCTAGAGGGTCCCTAGAAGTCGGAATGGACAGAGGTGGGTTTTTAAGTTGATCTTCAGTGTGTGGGGCCCCAGACTGCAACGATGACATCAGTCAGGAAGATATAACTTCGGGAATTGACTTTGGTCCCATGGTAGTTCCATAATCTCATTCCAACTTAAGGGTATTAAGAGTGAAGGGGTGGGGTCTAGCCTGTCAATCAGGTCATGATCCGGTGATGCCTCCTTGTGGGCGTGGCCTTCTCATGAGGATTCTGAAAACGTCCTCTCTCACTGCCTTCACTTTCCTGTTGACCAGCCTTGTGGAGGCTTGCTGAGACCTGCAAGAGAGTCCTTTTCTCTCCTTTACCTTCCTGTTGAAGAGGCACACTTGGAGAGCTGGAGAAGCCCCTTGGAGAACTTTGCCAGCCCTGAGATGCTTCCGCCACCACTGGATCCACAAGACTTTGCACCCGCCATCCTGTGATCTTCCTGAATTTTGCTTCATTTTGAGTCTGAAGAAGCAGTTTTGGACCAGTATTGGACTTATGGGCTAATATCAGACGTATGGACTTGATCTGGACGGGGCTGGGCTGTTTTCTTAATATGCAATTACTTTTTGATCTAAAGCTCTTTCTTACACATATAGGAGTGGCACTGGATTTGTCTCTCTAGTCAACCTGGACAAACACATGTGCCAGCTAAAAATTTTCATCTCAACCCCCTCCACCAATGCCAACAAACTCAGATGCTTTCCTCTGCAGCCACTTGTAAAGGACGATTACTAACATCCGAGGCCTTTAGAGCTCGGTAAAGAAAATCCCTTGCTGTGCTTTAGTGGAACAGCTGGAAGTACAAGACACGCACGCTTGAAGACGCCATGTCCCTAGCTCTGAGCTGGTTCATTCCACATGGCTCTGCCATTCATTTCAAATGACTCCTTGTTGAAGTCTGTGGATGGCCAGCTCACACAGGTCTGCTTCTACCTCTCCACAGATACAGGGTCAACCACAGCCAACGTTCCTCTCTCAAATGTTCCTCCATGCTTTGTTCCCTGTTTTTTCACAGTCAGATCCGAGTAAATCTCTTTGTCCCTGTCACTTTATGATTCTTAAGGGTGGCCAAAAGTTTAAGGAGATGGTGCTCTCCCATATGTTTATGAATTAACTCCATTCACCGTTGGGGTGAGCTACCTTGTGAAATGTACACTGTGTGAAAACACACAAACAAGTGAACAAAAATAGCTTCACCTACCAATGGGGTGTTTCCTTATCCTTAAGTGACTCCTTTTATTCATTCTCCTCTGCTTTTCAAACACTTCCCCACACAAACAGTACAGACTCATTCTCTTCCCTTATTTCTATGGAGCAGACAGAATCTGTCCTTCAGAGCATTCATTCATAAATAGTATTCTCCCCACATAGACACAGTCTTACTTGGAGCTGACATTTCCTGCTTTGATGCCAACTACCAGTTTCGCAGTATTGTGCAGAAAATTCCCTTCAAAGCAGCTGGTTTTACTTAGCTAAGGAGTGCAGGCCATTAAAAGCTATTAAACTTTTCTAGGAGATCATGTTGCTTCCATTAGAAAGAAATGATTGGAAATGAATATGTAGGGCATTTTAGGACAGAACTCTTTCTCCTTGAACTGGGATCTGAAGTCCCTCCCCCCCCCCCAAAAAAAAACCCCAAGTAAACCAAAAAAATCACTGCCTTTGAGTGAATTTGAACTCACAGAGACCCATTTCCATACAATTTTAGATCTGAAAACCCACAGGAGTCATTCTGCTGTCCCATGGGGGCTTCATGATTATGTTGGGCCCCACGTACCTCAATGAACCATAAACATGAGCAAACTTGGGATTGGTCTGCAATATGTTTTAAGAATCAGCTCTGGGAGAGTACTGTGCAGGTAGGACGTGGAATCAAGGAAAAGAACCAAGGAAACAGGTCAGGGCAAATAAGGGACGCTTGCGAAGTTTGTTGATTTAACTTTCTTTTTTTCCCCAACATACTTGGGAGGGGGCCGGGGAGGTTCTGTTCGAAGGGTAAGACGGGTGTCGGTCTTTCCACAATGAAGATTCTCTTGTGTTTTAGGAAGAAGGTGATAAACAGCACCACAAACTTCCCACGGAAACCTGTGCTGTGACTGTCCTAGTCAAGTGACTTATTTCTCTTACGTGTTTGCCTCAGACTTTGTTGCCTATAGTGACTAAAGTGAGTTGCCTAAAGTGAGTGTTAAGGGCGGTGGAGGAGAGCGGAATGGATGCGATGGGACCCCATTTCACTAGATGCTGATTTAACTCTTCTCACACTTGTGCAGCCCTTGGCCACCTTTGAGCATCTCTCCTCCCTTCAGTTCTCTCAAGAATCCTGGGCAATGACTCAGCATTTTGGGGTGCTATAAGACTTCTATAGTCTAGTCAAGAAATGAATAGACTACAGAATGGTAGAGAAGCCTTGCTGGTGTAAGGACTATACAGTGGGCTGCAAATCACACGGTTAGCAGTTCAGGAGCAGCTCCTGGGGAGGAAGACTGGATGTTTTGCAGTCTCAGGACCCCTTAGGTGGTCGCTATGAGTCGGCAGTGACTGGATTGCAGTGAGAGAGATAGAATGATACATCGCTGAACCACGAGGAGAGAAGTAAATATCCGCACCCGCAGAGTTTTCTTTTTGCTAGTCCCTGTTGAACGTCTATGCGTTCAGGTCCCATTGCTCAGGAACTCTCCCAAATAAAAAAGTGCCTTCCTTGTGAGTTAATTTGGTGCCCCTCACCTCAAAAAACACAACAGAAATTTACACAAGGTTCCCAAGAATAGAAGCTAGAGCCCATCCCAGTCATTTCCCCATTTTCCGAGCAAGACTTCTATCATTTTCTTGGATTAATGTCATTTAAAAAATTTCATGTATCGTCTCTAGTCCCCCCTCAAGACTTCCCACCATTTCCCACTAAATAGATCTTTTATATTTTGCTTATAAACTCACTCTAAGAATACTTGGTATGTGAGCAGTGTGCATAATATCCACCTGTTAAAGTTAAGGAGACTGAGTCTTTCAAAGTGAACACCCTTATCCAAAACAAGGGTTGACCAAGTTGATAGTAAGACTGGAATTAAAATATCTGATGTCCTCAGTTCAGGGTTGTGTTTGTCACCGATTGGTTGAGGGTGTCAATGGGGTAAACAGGGCATGAGTGGGTTCCCAGCCGCCTCTAAGAGAATGGTCACTCTAGAGAAGACAAGCGTGACTCCCTGCTGCCCTCTGGTGGCTGTGTAGATGCGTGGGTCATTGTCCTCTCAGGGATTCTTGTTTTTCCCGGCTTCTCCAAATGCTGTGAACATTAGCCTTGTTTTCCCGCCTCTCCCAGGTGTGAACTCTAATCAGAATAATGATATTCTGTTTCGTTCTCTCTCATGAATCAACATCTTCCCTACAAAAACCAGACAACAGTATAGTTTATGCCACAGTACTTATTTCAAATATAATACAACGTGTAACTTAATAATAATGTGCAATATAATTTACGACATGGCTCTTACTTTAAAATGGTTGAGAGTGTGTATGTGCACGTTTTTTTATAGAAAAGATGAACCAATCTTTAAACGACTTAAAGCTTATTAATTGAGATTAGTACTTATATAAAAACATTCTATCGTCTAATTACATCCAACGGAATTTTCCATTTGCTACCACAATCAGTTTCCAAACATTCTTTTTCTATGTGGACCCCTTGACATTACCACCCTTTCAGCCCACTCCCCCCCAAACCCTTGTTCCACCTGCTGACTCATTGATCAGCAAGGTTCATTGGTCCCAGTTTTCAAATCCTCCAAAATAAAAACATATACTGCAATTTCAGCAGGATGACCTCAATGACATAGCACTCTTGAGAGACCCCCAAATAAGTGCACTCAAAAACCAAACCAGACAATATAGCCCCAAAGAACTCAAGATTTTGAAAACCAGCTCAGGCCCAGCTTGTATCCTAGGGAGAGTCTGCTGACAAGTTTCAACTGTTCAAGTCAGGCTTCTGTCTCCTGTATTCCCCTCATCAATGCACTCTATTTAGTGACCTCTTTCCTCCGACCCCTCAATTGGGGATGGAGAGAGTTCACCACAGGTTTATTTCCTGAATAGTTTCACCAGTGATTCTTGGGACAGTGATTCCACCGTCACCTATAGACTTCAGCAAACCAGATTCTTAGATTTTTGCCTCTGATATCCTCAATCCCTCCCTTCAACTTCAGATTATAGGCTTCATAATTCTTGGGTGACGAATGGTGGCGTGCTTCTTCCATGTTGGCTTACTTGACATTTCACTTAGATGGCTGCTTGTTCAGAGATGAGCTTTTAAGGCTCTAGACACTATTTTATCTGATAGCCGGCCACCATCTAATTCCTTCACCATATTTTGCTATAGCACCCATCTCCTCTGTGTTCCTTTCCTGAAGGTTAATATCGAGGAGGGCCGTGATATGAGAACTAATTGTTCTTAAGTTGGAGCGGAATTTAATGTGAGCCCCCCAAGCATGCTGGCATCTGTTTGTTTTATCTTTCACTTTATTCTTACTTGGGAGTTAACCTGAATGCCATGGCATTCCATCGTTCAATTTAGGCAAGTAGAATTGTACCATTGCTTCCATAATCAGTTTCCAAGCATCTTATTTCTTCCTGGGTATCTTGATATCATCTGCCTTTTAGCACCCCCTTCTGACCCCTGGGTTTCATTGAGAAAAAAAGAAACAGAAAAAGTTATTTCACATCTTCCAGAGAATAATCTCCCCAATCTGTAACACATCTGAGCTATACCCTGATAGGAAAAAACAAAAACCAAATGCATCAGAATGATCATCACAGCTTTTCCAGAATAATGCATATCTTAATACAACACGGAGGGCATAATGAAGCAAGATCGTATTTGCCGGTATACCAACAACTTTCCAAACTCGGTACAGCTGTCTTCTTCTTCCTCAGACACCTTGTAGTTTCTGGTTTAAGTCCTCCAGTCCTAAGGGTGTGTGAGGTCAAGTACAACTCACCAAGTGGGATTCCCTTGTGGGGTCTCAGTGGTGCAGCCTCTGGGGCATGCTGTGTGCCTTGAAGTTCCAAGATTCAGGTCTGGGTTCTCAGGATGCATTCAGATGCCCGAGTCAATGTGGTCCATCTGGTGCATGTCCCTAAAGGCCCTCTTCACCGAGTGTCCCCCAAAGCATTTTCAGCTACTCTTCCTTTGACCTGTCACTCAGTTCCCTCTGCTTTCCTACCAACAGATATGTCATTTAAGCAGCTTTATTTGCCCCCAGCATCACTGCCCTCTGGTGGGAGTGGGAGGCCCAGCCTTGCTCCTGGAGAGCTGCTGCTGGATTTGAACCAGCAACCCAGTGAACCGCAGTCACTCACTCAACCACTACGCCACCGGGGTTCAGCTCCTTAAGCAGCTTCTTAAATGAGCATCTGCTGTGATTATATTTGAAGGTAACAGAAATGCAAATGTGCATACTCAGAGTCCCTAGGAGTATTTCAAGAATGGATGATGACCTACAGCGTGTGCAGTGGGCACCACCACACATTTGAGTAGGAAAGGATCTATTTCTATATATTTTTATCTATGACTGATTTTAATATTCTGTTCAAGTACTGTAATGACTTAGAGATGTCAGTCTAGTAATTTCCTGAGAACCTCATTAGCGATAAGGTGTTTCACAATTATCAGTATCGTTATAACACCTCGGTTCCTACTCAGTTGGGTTATTTCTGTGTTCTGAGCTAGGAAGTGGTGTGAGGTGGTGTGGCAGTCTGTTGTTGTATTTCCAACATGGAAGCCCACATCCTGAGGAAAAAATTCCTACAGGAAGACTCAGTATTTCAAGTTATATGGTCCAACTATGAGCTGATTAAAAGTGGAGAAGGAATGTCAGGGGGGAAAGCGACTTATATCATATGTTGCCTATGCTTAGATTATTGCATTACAATGAAAACTTTTAATCATTCTGGAGTACTCTCGAAAACACATGCAGTCTCCAGGTAGATGAAGAAAAAATTGAAAGAAAAATGAACACCCCCCCACTCCAGCCTGCAACTAATCATTACAATCTTTGTACAATCCAAACATTATATGGACAAGTGTATTAACTTTTTGACAACTGAGAGTAATTAAATCATTGATTACATTGTAAACAGAGATAAAAAGCAATAAACTAAGGCAAGAGTCCGCTTCAGCTGGTACTCTGACCCTGGAGGCAGTAATCCCTTTCTGGGGGGGCCCCATTTTTTCTTTCGCAAATAAAGAAGGGATATTTAATATTCAGTCTTCCTGCTAATTCTCTTGCCTGGCAAATAGCACACTCTGGGTCAATTGCCCTACCAAATGGGAAATCCTTGTCTTGTGGTGTGGCAGAGGGAAGAGTGAGGGCAGATTTTCTGAGAAGGTGTTGCTGGGGACACTAGTCTCCAGGGAGGCACTGACTTGAGGTGGGGCCCGTGGGAGGGCTGGAAAACCAGGAAGCACTGGTCCTGGTCCAAAAACCAAACCAAACAATACCCCAACTTTCTGAGGCAATTCTAGGAAGTTCCATGTCACCACTTTCCGCCGTCTACAACTTTCAAAGTCCAAACTTTCCAAACTTTTGGACGACAACCTTGAGAAGGCTGCAACCGTCGGTGGGAAACCCAGGCTTCTGGTGGGGCTCTCATTTTCAGTGAGGGCACAGAGATTCTGGCAGCGGAAAGCCTCCCTTCATCCAAAGCCCCAGGGCGAAGTGTGGGCAGTTCTTGAGTCAATCGGCGCAGCCTTCAACTCCGACTTGTCTTTGGAAACCTGCTCGGTGGGTGAAGTATTTGAGACCCAAAGAGAAAAAGATTGAGCAGCCACCTGGATTCATCTCCAGCACAGGAGGCACCGTCAAGTGAGTGGTTCCTGGTGAGAGATGGGGCTGGGGACCTGGGTTAGTCATTGAAGATGAGGCAGTCGGGCAGACTGAATCAGCCTTCTTTGGAAAACGTAGCTGAGGTTAGCTGAAAATCTGCCCCTGGAGACCTCAGATCTTTTTTACTGCATGACTAGAAAAGTCGTGATAGGGCAAGACGGGGCAACACCAGATCGGTTCTGTGTTGTGTTGCGTCTCGCTCCCGCTAGTTTACTGTGTAACCCAAGGACATGGAGTTCATGCCGACGCATAGTGACCGTCATTGGGTTTCTGATGCCGCAACTGGGGAGCATGTGAATCAGCCCAACGCACGGCCACTCCACCACCAGCCCTACAGCTGACTGCGCAGCGGGCATGTTTTAAAAATGCTGCCCTCACCCATGGGACCTTCACAAGAGCTCAGTGAACTTGGATCAGCGAGGGAGAGGAATTAAACATTAAAAATCAGAGTCAAGTTATTCATTGACCATGCATGATTTCTTTCTTTCTTTTTTTTTTTTCTGAGTCTGCCTGTCTTTATCTGTCCCATGGTGATGATGATACAAGTGGGGGAATCATTCAGAGAGTTGAGAGAGTAGGGGGTTGAGAAAGTAAAACTCAGGGCACTACGACGGAAAGCAAGTAATCATGTCTCCCAGGACACTTATCTTATTTTTTCCATAAAGAGGCATAATTTTAGCATATGATGCAATACGGCCACTGTGGGGTTTGGACTGACTCATAAACTTCAGTCTTCTGGAAAGGATTTACTGTTACCTGTTAATAAAGCTCCTGTGGGGCTGTCTGCTAAGCCTTTGCCTGCTAAGCGCGTGTTTGGCAGTTCAAACTGACCAGCCACTCGGTGGGAGAAAGCGGAAGCTCTCTGCCCTCCTAAAGAGATAAAGTCTTGGAAACTCTTTATGGAATTGCAAGGAGTCTAAAGAGATTCAAAGGCAGTGGGTTTGGTGTTTGCTCAAAATCTGTAAGCAAGCCAAACACTGTGTCCACTTTACATACGGATGATTCCACATTCGAAACATTTTTTTTTTCACGAAGGACTGTCCTAGTGACTGATGACTTGGAATGTTCTAATGTGAATTTTAATAAAGTGTGCTTAGAGTTGAAAGTTTATCTTTCACCTGAAGCCTACATGGGGGTTCTCACTTACTGCTGCATCTTTATACATCGACTTCATTCGGCAAGTGCAATTAAATAGGGATGTTGGAGGATTGGATGAGCTCCCTACGTATTAGACTGTATCTCTTACTCACAGAGAAATTTATTTTACTGAATATAAACGATGGCAGTTTCGGGAGGTTTCTGGTCTTCATTGAAATGATAAAATAAAGATATCAAACATAGAATAAAATTGTTTTTGTATATACAATTGATATGAATGACAAGAATGTCATGTAAGGAAGGTATGCTTCAAGTGAAAAGGAAGATCTTAGTCTCTATGACAAACCTGAAGCTGATCGTCAGTAAGGTGACTCCTCCCTACCTGTTCCTCCTTTTGGAGAACAGAGATAAAGCAATGATTGGAGTTCTCAGGATACATGATGAACGTCTCTGTGTGAGCAGGACTTGGAACATCCTGTTTGCTCCTATCTCATTTAAAAAAAAAAAGAAAAAGAAACCTGAAGCTTTCAGCTAAAGCCCAGTTATTTCTTTAGAATGGATAAGCCCAGAGTATTCACTCACCAACAGCCATGAGGTGGATTCTGATTCTTAGTGACCTAAATCGGGTTTCTGAGGCTGTAGATCTCGAAGGAGGCAGATAGCCTTATCTGACTTCAGAGGAGCGGCTAGTGAATTTGAACAACCAACTTTGGGGTTAGCAGTATGACCTGGGCTTCTTTTATGATGGCACACAAATTTAACCATACTATGGACCAGATGATTCTGTTGTCAGGATCGTTCTCTGTCTTATAGACTATTTAGCAGCCTTCATGACTTCTCTTCCCACGTTATGGCAATCAAAATCTGCTTCTAGACATTGCCAAGTTGCAAGAGCAACACTGTTCTCTCAACTAGTCTCCTCCTCTTCATTTATTGAGAAACAATGGCTTCAGGCAATAGTTCTTGCCCTTTATACTCTATTTTTTTTGGTCGGGGGGCGGGAGCGGGTATCACTGCCCTCTGGTGGAAGTGGGAGGTCCAGCACCTTTTGTACTCTAGATTCACTCTCTGAGTCTGAGAAAAAATTTAGAAACCTTCCACTCGACTCTCCAGAGCATGATTTGATTGGGGAAGTTTTCTTTTTAAAGTGTGCATTGATAAGTGCTTGGACTTTAATCTTCTGCTTCTGTGTCAAAACAACTAACACCCCCCCCCCACCCAAATGAAAAGAGTATCAATACATCGCTGCGTTGTAAGCAGTGTGGATTACTCTTGTTCCTAAGAGTGAGGGAGGATACTTGGCATGAGTTCTGTGAGCTTTCTTTGTACTTACTTGGCAGAAGAGAATGTTTCTGCCTATTACAGCTTGGGTGAAGGGTAAATGACTGGTAAGCTTCCAGTGTTGAAACTGGTTGTCTCATTTCACTTGACTTCACTTAATATGTGGGGTGGAAAAGTTTTAAAAAGCAACTTAGGTTGAAACCACTAGCCTGTGAGAGAACCACAGGGCTCTCTACTCTTGTATAGAATTACAGTCACTGATAAGAGTTATATGAGTCCTCAATAAAATGATGTAAAAAGAAAACAGAATTACAGTTTCAGAAACTCCCAGGGGCATTTCTACCTAGTTCTGGAAAATGTCACCTTCTAGGTCTATGCACCTAAAGGCAGTGTTTCTGTCTCTCTCAGTGGTTCTCAACCTTTCTAATGCAGCAACCCTTGAATACAGTTCAAGTTAGGGTGACCTTAGAATTACTTTTGCTGCTACTTTGTCATCGTAATTTCGCTACTGTTATGAATCAAGCAACTTCTGTGAGAGGGTCGTTTGACCCCCAAAGGGGTCGCGGCCCACAGCCTGAGAACCACAGCTCTATTTCTTCCCTGAGGAATGCTGTGTGCTTCAACTTGTACCGGGTGAAAAGTGGTAGTTGTGGCAACCCATTCGAGAGATTTGAATACTGCTCCTATGAAATATGTTTTGAGTTCCGGGAACAAAAATATGTCTGAATGAGGCTGGTAGGGTGCGTGGGGTAAGAATTCCCAGTGAAAGTCTTGTAGGGAAGCACTTGCTACCCTCAGAGAGTGATCAGGTACACTGGAGTTGTACACAAACATTCCTGGGCAAGCTTTCCTGGTCTTTTCTCCACACATGCAGTTTTCAATTTTCTTAAAACGATAAACCTGCATCAAGATAACCCTTGGGGACAGACCTCATAACCTTCTGAGCTGATTTTTCCACCTCACTTTGAAGCTGACCCAGGGATTCCGTCAGAATCCATTGTTTTGATTGACTTCTTTTTGGAAGGCACCCACAGAATTCTGAGTGTCTTACAGATAGAACTTGTGAACAGCAATCCACTGATTGTGGAGATAGGCTTGAATACATTTTGCTTAGAGTAAATCTGTGGATGAGCGAATCTAATAGCAATGCTTTTTGACTTACACTTTGATGTGTTAGTGCTCTCTTAGAGCTAGGTATTGTGATTGGGCTTGTATTCCTTTCCTCACAGCCATTTAAAATGCAAGTAGGTGTATTTTTAGAAAGGCATAGAATAATAATATTCTTTGGATCTGCCTGATTCTCACTCTCCATTTCAGACTTGATATTTCCCCCATTAATTTATGGGGAAATGGGGAGAGTAAAAGCCTTGTCACTGCTCCTGATCAGGTTCTGTTGCTTGTTGAAAGAAAGTTTTCAAAAATATTCTTGATACATGGCATCAGTCTGCATTTTTTATTTTTCAAAAGTTAAGCTGGCACTCGACTTTTGTCCCGGTAATAAAAATAAATTCTTTAGGTTGTGAAGCTGAAACAAGGACTGGAATTTTCCACACTCTTGCGGTTGACACCCCCCCCCCCCGGCCCCCCCACTCCTGCCAGCTTTCCAAGGCATTCCCTTGACCCTGGGTTCTCCTGTGGCATGGATAGATGACTTGCTGCTGCACTTTGATGCAGGGTCTTCCTGGTTTTTCCTGCTTAGGTTTAACTTTGGTGAGGAAAGATTTTTGTAGTAGGAGCTCGGAGAAGGAAGAGCAAAAATAATTGAATACTGCTCTATAATGTCTGTTTCTCAAAATGGGTGGCTCAAAGATTCTACACTATATCTCACTCTCTTTAATCCAGGAGTGCTTTGCATTGTGATCAGAACGCTTCTTTCAGACCCAAAGATAGGTTGAAGTACAGTGAATTAGGCAAAAGATAGGAAGAAATCAATAAATTGAGGAAAATATAGCCAAACCCATTTCACTGTTTGATGGGGAGCGAGTGGGTCAATGATCGGGTCATGCCTGGATGTAAGGTGGGGAATACTTGGTGCGTTACAGCTTCGTTTGGGCACAGTCACACTTTTTCTCTTGTTGTTCCAGGCAAGATGATGGATTTTCCACCATTAGGTCTGTCAAATGCACTGGCCTCCATCTTCTTCATCATGCTGCTGATCATACATAAGCCAGGTACGTGTTCCTTCTCTCCCATACTGGAATCCCTAATGTCTGAGGTCCAGTCTAGATGCAACATTTTAAACTCAAAAGGGCCAGGGCAGCTTTGAAGAGTTTGGAATTACGAGTTACAGCACCTCACGCAAAGTGCTTCCAAATTGGCTCTGACACTTTCCACTGTGTCACCTCTGGAAATTTACTTCAGCCCCCTTTATCACATTTTCTTCATATTTATGAGAAGACCCTATAAAGGAACTTATCTTTAAGATAGCCCTCAGGTCTTATGAGTGAGTACAGCCTTTAAATGCATGAAATCATTCATGAAAAATCCTTGATTCACTTCCTTAAACATAGTAAGTGATTCATTCTTTCTGCTTCCTTACAGGTTAGCACTGGGGGATGGAAGGAAGGGTTCAAAAATAATAAAAAAGAAACATCATTTCAGTATCTAGCATGGAAACATTTAGAAATTGAGATTTTCAAGAAATACACTTGCATATCTCAGTGGCTGGATTTTTCATCAAAATATTAGCCCGTTTTTAAACGGTTAAGAAAAAAACAATGTCAAAGGGAAATGTTGTGTCCAGTGGTGTTGACACCTGACACATGATGTGTTGAGGCTGTCTCCACTTCTCTGTGGGTCAGTTTCCTAACCTGCCAACAAAGGACACCTCCTGGTATAACTTCGTTTGTAACTTCACAGGGAGATATCACTCATAAAGCACTCCACTGCTGTCTGTAGTGACTATTTGTGCTATATCTATTTGATAATGAGTAGCAATTAAACAAAAGGAGGTTCCTGGCATAGAGAATATTCAACTGACCATTTTAATATGAGAAGGGTCTAAATGTAAACCTTGAAACGATTGGACAAAACAGCATTGGACATTTTAAAATGTACATTATTAAGTAGCACTGTGTTGTAGTTGACAATAATGAAGAGATTAAAAAGTGACAGAAAAGTTGGTAAGGAGGCCGATATTTCAAGTCAAATCATTGCCTTTAAGCACCCACAAGATATTCTTGGAAGAACTAGATTTTACATAGCCCCCAATAGAGAACCATACTCTCTCCTTCACCAATGAAAAGGCTAAGCTCGATTCCTTAGTGAAGTCAAGAGAAACCCTAAAAAAACTATAGTATAATCTAACGAGCAGGTTTAGGAATGGAATTTTAGGGAAGGTGATTATGACGATAATTAAGTTATTCACTAAAATAAATCCACACATGATGTTGAGAATAACAGCAACCTCAGGACAGCCATTTTAGATAATTTGCTACTATGGTCATTACTCATTCACTCATTGCCCTTGAATTGATTGTGACTCATAGTGAGTCTATGGCACATTCTAGAACCGTGCCGGTGGGTTTTCAAGATTTTAACTCTTTACGGGAGTAGAAAGCTTCATTTCCTCCCTTCAAAAGCAGCTTGTGGTTTCGAACTGCTGACCTTGTGGTTAGCAGCCCAATGGGTAATCACTATGTCACCAGGGTTCCTCCTATTGTCATTAGGTGCCATCAACTCAGCTCCAACTTAGAGTGACTGCAAGTACAACTCGATGGAACCCTGCCGGGTCCCAGGCCATTCTCTTCATCATTGTGATGTTGGTAGACACCGTGTCCATCTTCTAGAGGGCCCTGCTCTTTGACACCCTCCCCCTCACCGAGCATGATGATCTTTTCCAAGAGAATGAAGGCCCACCATTATTTCTTCCAAGGAACACACCAGCTGCACTTCTAACATAGACTTGTTTGCTTTTTGGGCAATCCACGGTGCTTTGAATCTTTTTCACCAACTTCACTATTCCCATGCACAAATTCTGTGTTCTAGGTGACTTCGGTGGATTCAGCGAGGCTAGATGGAGGTGCTGAGCTTGAAGGGGAGCTCTGGTACTGTAGTAGGGTGGTTCTGTGTTGGTCTGCTCACTGCGAGCAGATCAACTCCACAAGCAGTTCCACACGAGGAAGAGGAGACTTTCTAGTCCCGTGCAGATTTATAGTCCCAGGAACCCACAGTGGGACTTCTATTCTGTCCTATAGGGTCATTTTGAGTCAGATTCAACATGATGGCAGTGAGTTTTGACTTAGGGCCTTAAAGGGTCACCGAGAAGAGCCAATGCGTGTCAACATCACAATGATATAAGTGACATATTTACCATTCATGTTATTTGCAATATATTAAAGCGGGTCGACAACAGCTGTACGCAGGCATTATTACCCCGGGTTTCTTTAAACACCTTGAACTAAAGACTCAAGGTGCTTCCATGTCTGTAAGTTGTACATCACCAAGCAAGCCTCTTGAGCCCCAATTAGTTTTTCTTCTTCCCTCTCTCTTTTTTAGATGACTTTAGGGTGATTGGTCCTGCCTATCCTGTCGTGGCCAAGGTTGGGGAAGATGCCTTCCTAACCTGTCAGCTCCGTCCAAAGATGACTTTGAGGCACATGGAGGTGAGATGGTACCGTGTGGAGCCCAGCACTCCCGTGTCTGTATACCAGGATGGGGTTGAAGTGACCGAGAGGCAGATGGAGGAGTACAGAGGCCGGGTGGTGTGGACAGAAGTCAACCCCGCTGACGGAAGTGTGGTTCTCAAGATTGACAACATCCAGCCGTCCGACAATGGGCGATACTGGTGCCGATTCCAAGAGGAGTACTATCATGCAGAAACAAGCGTGCAGCTCAAAGTAACAGGTGACTCTCTAGAACAAGAGATAAGGTCTCAGAGGGAAGAGTATGTAATGTGTGATGAGATTATTGCTGGTTGAAGAATCCAATGCCTTTTTAATCATCAAGGAAGTTTCCAAAGCTCAGTCATGAACTCTAACTCATCGGAAGTCAAGAGGTCCGTGAGTCTTCAATGCAAGTTTACTTATAGCATATTTTCCTAAGTTTAGTCTTCACAGTCTTCACTGTCTTTGTAGATTATTTTGAATTCATGCAGTGTACTCGTTAACAGTTTTACAGAGGCATGACTTTGTGCCACATAAGGCTGAGGCATAAGTCAAGCCATCTTCTGAGTGACTGTGGCCAACTCACCATTAAGCACTGTGACTCAGTGAAGTTTATTACTTTCCGCCCAACCTCATGTCTATTGTAATTGTTTTTTTTTTGCACCACACATCAAGTTAAAAAGCTAACGATGGGATGAAAGTGGCTAAACACTTTGTGCTTTTATGGAGCTTATCATATAATAGTGCTCAGGGATTATAGCCATGTTCAATGACTAGATTATTATATACTAATGTTCATGACTACTTCTAGAACATATCCTATTTGAATGGCAATGGTTCCCAGAATGCTACTGGATTAGCCCAGCAAAGAGGGTGGGGAAGAAGAGATAACTGAAAGAAGGAACTCTGTTAGGGAAAGAAAATCTGAAAAGTAAAATGTCAAGTGGTTTCCTAACAGAAACACCTCTTCCAGAAATTAGGACAAATTTCTTTGCCTACTGGGGAAATAGTTCTCCAGCAGATGTTATTTTCTCCTTTATTTCCCACAAGAGTATTTCCTCTAATATCTTACTGTTCTTGATATCCATGACAGGTGTTATGGTCATCATCATCCATGACTAGTCGTATGTTCAAAGTGATTGACAAGCCCTTTTGTTAGTGAAACATGGGGATGGGGACATATGAAGGTGTTTCAGTATTTGGGACATCTGAAAATAGGTTATACAACTTAGATG
Source organism: Nesogale talazaci (assembly GCA_004026705.1). Lineage (NCBI taxonomy): Eukaryota > Metazoa > Chordata > Mammalia > Afrosoricida > Tenrecidae > Nesogale > Nesogale talazaci. Next base: position 33,681 of record PVJH01014112.1, read on the forward strand.
GTTCTGGGTGAAATGACTGAGTTTCTTTTCATCAGTAAGTGATAGAATCAGAATTTCCAGTAATGGGAAATATATGCTTGGGTTTGGAATTTGTAGTGTTGAATAATATTGCAAAGCAATTTTATATCAAATTTGTATCAAATGCTCTAAAAAAAGATTTCTCAACATCTTTCCGATTGGATGGACTATTTAGCTGGAACTCCCCATTTCATATGTCTCCATTTTTTACTGGCAACTTAAGATGATAGCAACAAGAAAAAAATGGGAAAATAATTGCCCAAGGGTGAGATTTCTCCCTGTCGGGCAAATATCTTGTTTTAACTGAAATAGAGAAATCTTCCAAAATATCAAACAAAGTGCCTGATACAGATAATATTAAGGTGTAAAGGCAGAATCCTGGCATGGGAGAGTGTCTCAATGAATTACCAAAAGTCAGGTAATAAAAAGTTGGGAAAATGCCCTCTCTCACCTTTTTCTTCTTCTCCTGTCTGGATCTAATAAGTGACTCTGCTCTGATGTTAGAATGAAAAGATCCAGAGTGGAGAAAGATTAAATAGGAACGAATAGAAAGGAAGAAGATTCTGGGTCATTTTCTCTTTTTCGGCCTCATAAATTTCTTAACTCTCCATGTGAGGAATGCCTCTGGATTTCCATTTTTATGAGTTGTGGCTCTATGAATCTAGACTTCTGCAATGCGCTTTCTCGTCACAGCTCTGGGATCTGCCCCTGACATTCACATGGATGGGACTGTGGACCATGGAGTCAAACTCGTGTGCACTGCAAAAGGCTGGTTCCCAGAGCCTGAAGTGTATTGGAAAAATGCCAGAGGAGAGATAATGCTGACCCTCTTAGAACACCACATGCAAGCTGACGATGGCCTGTTCTATGTGGAATCCACTCTTGTGGTCAGGGACCCTGCTACAGAGATCATGTCCTGCATCATCCACTGTCCCATCCTTGGTGAGGAGAAGAGGTCCACCATCTCCATCCCAGGTCAGTGTTCAATCTCTTACAGCAGTGTGCTCACAGTGATCCACATCCCAGGAATTATTCCATCACTCATGATGATTTTTATCAAAACGTATCTGCCACGTACACTCACAGGTTTCAAACATCGATTAAACACTTTCCACTTCACATACTGAAGTTTGATTGAACAGGGGCTAAGCTGTTCAGTTATTCTGATTCTCCTTCCCCCCCCTTCATTTCTTCATTGATTTTTCTTTCACCCTGTGTATGCATACCATATCGTAAAGAAAGTAAAATTAAAATCTTTTAAGTGAGGGGTATTCTTTTCGGTATTGTGGTGATCACTAGATAGAGATAGCTATTTCCACAATGGCATCTTCATTCTAGACTAACTCATTTATGGCTAACAACAGATGAAACCCAGGATAGATACACCTATAGAGACAGTAACTGGATTAATAACTACTTAGGGGCATGGCAGGAAAGGTTGAGGGGTAATAGGGAGCTAACTAACAATGAACGAGAGAAGAAAATGCTTTGAAATTGTGGTAATGACTGTCCAACTCTCTTTAATGTTTGAACCATTAAACAGTATTATATGTGAGTTCAATGCTAATAAAGCTATTGAGGAAGTCAAGCAATTGTGGAAGATCCTAAAGATGCAGAGGTCAGATGGCACAGTTCTTTCTAAAATCAGGCATGTAGGATGAATTGTTCTATTTTTATTTAGAGCATTTAACATAATTACCTGCCTTCCCTATTTCCATGGTTGTAAATATTAGTCCTAAACTCACTTGTCCCCCTGTGATAGCTCTTTCAGAAGGATTTTGTCAAATGTTTTTAAAATTCATGTAGCTGCAGAATTCAGGGTTCCGAGACATGAATAGAAAAATAATAGTTTAGCAAATGGGATGTCCAAGAATGGATTGCCTGAGGCAGAGGACGCTTATGTGCATTGGATGTGATATTTGGTTATGCTTTACACTCTTCATTGCTGTCCTTCCTAGCTGATGGAGGGACGTCAGACCCAACACACAGCATGCTTGTGCTTCTGTTTGGTTTATGATGGCAATGTCGTTATGGATTCAATGATGGGCCTCCAAAACATGTGCTGTAAATTCAAATCCCTCCATCCAAGTCCCTATCTGGTGGTGCAGCAGTTAAAGCACTCAACAGCTAACAGAAAGGTTGCTGGTTTAAAATCGACAGTTGCTCTGTAGAAGGAAGATAAACCAAGAGATGCAGCCTCAGAAACCCTACGGGCAGCTAGACTCTGACGGAGAGGGTTGCTCTGAGAAAGAAATGAGAGCAAAGATGTTTGGTTTCGTTTTGGCCTTCTTGTAGCTACGATGCCATGGCAATGTTTGAAGAAGAAAGGTGGGACATGTCCCTCGGTAACTCCTTGAGAGAGAAAAAGAGTGAATCAGGTGTGCAGCAAGCAGTGAGAAATTTGCAGAAGCTCAAGGGACAAGGACTTTTCCTGAGAGATGGCAGTGAGAGAGAGAGCCTTCCACTAAGAATGGCACACCAAATCTGGATTTCTAGCTTGCTGAAGTGTGGGCAAATAAATGTTCATTTATCAAAGCCAAAGTATAATAATATAAATAAATTAAATAAAATATAGTAACCAACGCAAGTACAAAACCCAAACAACTGAGCATATCAGTGGAGAGTTAAACATCTTATTTCACTCTAAATTATAGCATTGATGGAAATTATTAAAAAAATAATTTGAAACATTTAAATTGTAAATGATTTTTAAAGGCTGAAGACTTATCACTCAATGATAAAGATAACATCTGCAATTATTTATCTACCCATCCATTCATCATCTCCCTTTCTAAACACACAGTCCACTCATGTAACCATATTAGCTTAAATAACTTACTACTTCATGAGGAATTTTAGAGCATCCTGTGTATTTAAGTATAAATATATAATTTTTTTATTATAAATGGATATAGAAAAAATAACACACATTAAATGTTATACATATATAAATATCATTCAAATACCATAGGAAGATATTTTATACATATAGATCATCTCTCCATTTGAATTATACTTGATGATTTTCTATGTTCATATATTTTAAGCTTCCTATGTCTCTATGAAATGAGCATGCATGATTTTTTAAACTGATAGCTACATAGCACCATGTTAAATATCAGCATAAACAAACAGAATCATGAGGTGGCAGGACTGAGCATATATATATATATATATATATATATATTTGTGTAGAGAATAGAAAAATCAGTTGGGATATTGTTATTGTTGAGAAAGATGAATGTTCTGAATTTAAAAGTGAATTTAGCTTTTCATAGAAGTAAAATTTGCTTCTGTTTTGTTGCAATGATTTCTACCTTTCCCTCAATATGTCAATCTTTTTCTTTTACAGAGAAGCTCCAGGCAGAGTTGGGTAAGTAAGACACACTGACACACCAGCATATGGGAGCGGCATGATCAGGATGAAGCCCTGAGACTTGACTTGAGCTAGTGTCCCATTCAGATGGTATCAGAGGAGGCCAACCAAGTGCAGGCCTTCACAGCCTCCTGCAGAATCCTTCTATGCTTTGCTAGTTAAATGTCCATAGGACAATCTGGTGGCTAATGGGGATTTCAGAAAAGCTCAGATGGAAGTCTCTAAGGGGTATGGACATCATCTCTGCTCTGTGTGGGGAAAGGTACCAGGAAGCAGGTAGACACTAGAAGACTTTTTATCCCTTATCACTAGAGGAATATATGTTTGTGTATATGCGAGTATAAACATTTTAGGTGAATTTAAATATTGCTTTCAGAGCATGTACACATTTTTTTTGGCATCACTGTCCTGGTGGTGGGAGTAGGGGGCCCAGCTTTGCTCCTGGAGAGCTGCTGCTGGATTTGAACCTCCAACCCAGTGGGCCACAGTCCCGCGCAAAACCACTATGCCCCTGGGGCTCAGCCCACATGTACACATTTTTTAGGAAACCTGGGTGATAAATACATTCTAGTTTCTGCAAGGTTCTATTGTGATACTTTGGACCTCATGAGACCATAAAGATAAAGGTAGTGGCCTCTGGAAGTCAGAGATAACTTCACAATCTGAGAAGAGAGACACCTATGGGCTCAACCCCATAAATGGGATCTCCTTCTGCCTCGGGTGGCCTTTGTACCTGAAAATCAGAAACTTTAACTGGAGGAGTTTGCTAGAAAGTTAGCCACATTTGGGCAGGTTGATATCTATCTCTCCCCTCAGAAAGGTTTTAGGTTAAGAGTCACTACTGTGAGTTCTCTTTGTAACTTGACATGCCCATTAGAGGCCCCTACACAAAATTTAATCTGAAGTCCAGCTGTTTCATTTTTCTAAGCAATAGAACACCTTACTGGCATCCAGGTTCTATGATGAAATAAGGGGAAAACCTTATTCTCCTGTCGGATAGGGAAAGAAGCTCGCCTTCAGGAGATTTGAAGGTGTACTGTGGAAATTTAAACAAACAAAAAAACAACTAGAAACTTCACAGCCACTGCGTGAATGAGAGACTCAGAAATAATCACTCACTCCAAATGATCACCACAGCTCTCTATAGAAGTCTTGAGATAAATAATAATAATAATAATAATAATAATAATAATAATAATAAGACAAAGAAGAAGAAGAAAAAGAAGAAGAAGAAGAAGAAGAAGAAGAAGAAGAAGAAGAAGAAGAAGAAGAAGGAAAGAGGAAAAAAAATCCTGAGACTAACATTCCAGTTCCTACTCTGGCAAATAATGTTATCTGCATATAAAAAGAACTATCTATTAGAAATACTGATTGTATGCTGGGTACTATAAGAGCTATAAAGAAATTATTATTATTTGTTTTGTTTTGTTTTTTGCTTTTTTATGGGGGGGCATCACTGCCCTCTGGTAGTGGGATCAGGAGGCCCAGTCTTGCTCATGGAGAGCTGCTGCTGGATTTGAACCTCCAACCCAGTGGGCCGCAGTCCTGCACACAACTACTGCACCACCGGGGCTCAACCCGAGGAATTATTTTTATATTATTCTCACAATAGCTATAAAAGCTAATAGGTTTATCATCATTTTATAGTTGAGAAACAATCTGAGAGACATAGTTTTCCGAGGAAATTTGATGTTGGCCTTTGGACTTAAGTCTGTCTTATTGAAGAGTGCAAATCCTTATTATTTTATGAATTTTGATAGTATTTTTTTATATTTAGATGAAAAGGTTGAACTTAATCTCTTAAATTTTGGTTTCTATGAGCCTAGATATAACCCCCACCCCCCCACTTCCCAACCAAACTTAGTGCCATGGTTAATACAGACTCATAGTGACCCTATGGGACAAGACAGAACCTCCCTGGTGGGATTCTAAGACCATGACTCTTTACATAAGTTGAAAGCCCCATCTCTCTCCCATGGAGCAAGTGGTGGTTCTAACTGCTGATCTTAGAATTAGCAGGCTGATGTATAACCACTACAGACATCACCAAGGCTCCTTAGATAAAATACTATATATTGTACGAGGTATAGCAGTATATAATAGTACAATATTGTACTATGTATAACAGAGTATATATAGCAAAGTACATACCAAAAGGAGCACGTATGAGGAAAAGGATAGCCCAATTAACCAAAATCGCTGATTGGAACAGAGTCATAAGGTGAGATTAGATTAGCAGGTTTCAAGGAATTAGTGTACAAGTCCGGGTACTTCACAGCCCGGGAAGGATTTAAGATTTCAGTGGACAGCCACACGATTTTTTAGGAACGTGCACCGCTTCTCAAAAACTTAGTTTGCATAGAAGAAGATACTCTGGACATTAGAATTTTGCTGACAATGAGAGAGGTACCTTAGTATATTTTGGCTAATGCCCTAGAGGGACAACTTTTCCTTTGATCAACAATGGTCAGCTAGGTAATCTATGATTTGTATCTAAACCCATAGCATTGTGAGCTCATTCTTATCATTTGATAGAAAATTATCAAGGCAAACTTTGAATGAAGTGAAATCAATATGACTGAGGTCTAGTGAGAATTAAAAGTGCTGTATTACTTGGATTGAAGAGACCTCTAAAAGTCTTTCTGAGTTTCCACAATGGTAGGACTAGACTTCTTTTGTGTATCTGTCATTGTTTGACTGATCTGTACAATTCTTGCTCTGATGCTATCTCTCAAGGTCATCTGAGAACAGTGAACACTCATGGAACTTGAACTACAAGGTGTCATAAAACCAAAACTAGGGGAACGATTCCTTTATATATCAAAACTAAAAATCCATTGGCGGCATCTGTTGAAGGTCAAGGGTGAAATTAGCTACAATAGCCTCAAATAGCCTCTTACACATAACCTTGTTCATTCACACTGTATGCCTTCCCAAGAGCATTTTACAGATTATTTTGCTTAACCCCACCATAATGTTGTCATTTTAACAACAATGCCCTAATTTTACAGTTTAACAAATGATTTACACAGTTTTGGGTCTTTTTTGCTTGGTTGTCATGAATAGCTTCTTTATGGGTGATTGGATCGTCCCAGCCCATTCTTGCCAGAGTGGGCGAAGATATACAGTTAACTTGCTACCTGTCTCCAAAGACTAATGCACAGAACATGGAAGTGAGGTGGATCCGAGCCCACCGCTCTCCTGCTATTTATGTGTACGTGGGTGGAGAACAAGTGATTGAAGAGCAGATGGAGGAATACAGAGGGAGAACAGTGCTGCTGACTGATGCCATTGAGGAGGGGAGACTGATGCTGCGGATATACAATGTCAGGACTTCAGATAACGGCTTGTACAGGTGCCTTTTTGAAAAAGATGGTGTTTACCAGGAGACCAGCTTCGATTTGAAGGTAGCAGGTAAGGATTTTTTTTTAAATTCAACATCTGTGGTTGTTGCTTTAGCATGCTAGTTTGGACAATTGTCTCTGACACTTTACACATTCTTAACACTCATCCATTTTTTTCAAATTTATAAAGAAATAAATAAGTGAAGAACACAAACTTGACAGTACACAAACTTTAATCATTTGGTTATACCACTCTACCCTTCCTCCTACCCTCAGTGTCCTGGCCCGCAGGACATTCAAACGTGGATCTCTGGGTCCGGAGCCTAGAAGACGAAGATGGGCAGGGGACGTGAAGAATGGAGGCAAGACAGGATTCTGATCAAGCCTCGTTTATTAGGGAGACACTCAGGGTAGATATAGCCACACAAGCTGGAAGAGGGAGATACTTAAACAGCATATAAGGGAAACAACCAATAGTATTACAACACACATGACCTGATAATATGCAAATACAACGAATGGGGGGAACAGCCAATAGTATTACAACACATGCGAGCTGATAATATGCAAATACAGTGAATGAGCGAACTAGTTGACTGTAACCAATTAGGGGTGAAATTCCAAAAAAGGTTAAAAAGGCGCGCAAAAGGGGACGCAGTCTTCAACTTGGGCCGGTATGCTAATGAGAGTACAGAAGAAGGGTAGAAAACAAGGTCCATATTAACCAATGAAGATAGAGGTCAGTGACAGCATCAGCATCCGGAAACTGGCTTTCACCAGAGCATGATGACTTTTGCTAAAAACCTTGGGGTGGAAGGAATTGTTTGCAGAGCAAACAATGGCCTTTGAATCCGGCTCTCCACACATCAGAAAAGTACAATGTTGATAAACATGTTACTCTTAGTTATCATGAATTGTGCACCCAACCAAATCTCCAAACCACTCTATACCTCTCTTTTCTTTCTTATCATCTGTTCAAGAGACAGGCTCCTTTTCTGATTAGTCTGACACTGTTTAAATGACAGAAGACATCTCAAATCTGATGTGAGCTTCCAGACCATCAAGTATCACAAATCTCACCATCTTGTTTCTAAACCTATAATGATCCAATTTTAAAGAATCTTTGACTTTGTATTGGTAAAAGAAAAAAAATTGTCTCAAGTTGTGTTTAGAGAAGCCTAACAAGGGAAGTTTAGATCTATTCTTTTTATACCAGTATCTATTTTATATCGATATGTTTATACAAAGAGGGAGAAGAAAGGGAGAGGGAGAGCAAAGAGGAGAGAGATAAATTTATATTCTGCAAATGGCAAGTCAAGCCTGGACTTCTTTCATATCTGTTAGTCAGATGTCCATGGAGCCAGAGGTTTCTGCCTTGCAGAGCTGGGGAGGATGATGAGTGCAAGATTATTCGAAAAACTATAAGCTGGGGCTGAGCCTCTGTGGCGTAGTGGTTGAGTGCGGCACTGCGGCCCATTGGCTTGGCAGTTCAAATCCAGCAGCAGCTCTCCAGGAGCAAGACTGGGCCTCCCACTCCCACCAGAGGCCAGTGATGCCCCCTCCCCCCCAAAATAAACAAAACAAACAAACAAAAAGAAAACCTACAAGCTGATAGCTCCTGAAACAAATGTATCCAAAGTCAACAGGTTGAGATGGCCCTGGCTAGTCATCCCCAGGACAGGCACACAGTGGCTCAGATAAAAAGAAGCAGAGGTCAAAGAACCAAGGGATGGCTCCTGACCCAGCAGCAAGCAAACAAATGTTCCTTGGCATTCCTTTTTATAGGAAGCAGGCCACATCCTGAGGAAAATTCTGTTCCGTTGATTGTAGCAGGGCTGTGATTGGAACAGGGCTATTACTTTCCACCCTAACCTTCCAACAGCTGAAGGGCTGCTCCGAGCAGATTCTATTATGGAAGCGATTGCCACGTGTGATGTCATATCACGGAAGGTTACTAGAGTTTAAGTGCCCTGGTCCAGCTGAGTTGATACAAAACCTACCAGAAGCGTGCTCCCTATTTAGAACATTTTTAGCTCTTAAGAAGCAACTACTTTTTAATGCATTTTCATATCAGTGGTTTTCAATCTTCCTAAGGCCAGGACCCTCTAATGCAGTTCCTCATGTTGATTGTGCTACTGTTTTTAAATCTAACTTTGATGTTTTAATTTTTAAAAAACATTAAAAAAACTCTTATCACCATCCATCCATCCATCCATCCATCCATCCATCCATCCATCCATCCATTGTGTCCGGCACATTTGTACATTTGTTGCCCTCAGCGTTATCAAGACATTTTCTTTCTGCTTGAACCCTTGATATCAGCTCCTCATTTGTTCGCCCTTCTCCACTCCCTGTATTCCCTCATGAACCCTTGATAATTTATGTTATTATTATGAATCAGGCGACCCCTGTGAAAGGGTCGCTTGACCTCCAAAGGGGTTGCGACTCACAGGTTGAGAACCGCTGCTTTATACAATAATTAAAAATGGCAAAGCTGGCTCCATGACTATTATTTTGGGTCAGTGATTTTCAAAACGAAAGTTCTTATGAATCCAGTGACCGTTTCTACTTGTGGTATATTTGCAGATGCCATTATTTGTGTGCAGAACGTTACAACTCTCCCTCCATCCTTTTTCCTTTCCTTCTCAGTCTTTATAACTCAGGGAAAATATCTTAGCTACTTCACGGAGACTTCCTTTCTTACCAAAGTTCAGAAACAACCTCTAACATTTAGAACTAGCACAGCAATTAAAGCTAAGATACAACTACGAACTCATCAGGCCGTATGGTATCATGTTGCATCTATTCTCATTGTCCATGAAATCTTTCTGTGGCTCCTTCCCCATCCCACCCCCTTCTCCAGGAGGGTGACCTAGACTTCTTGCATTATTGCTGAGATCATCAAGAGTTAGAAAATAAGAATTTTAGTAGTCTTAAACTGAGGCCTCCCAATATCCATTTTCCTCCTCCTCCTCCTCCTCCTCTTCTTCTTCTTCTTCTCCCTCCCCCCAACATCACTGCCCTGGTGGGAGTAGTAAATGCAGCCTTGCTCCTGGAGAGCTGCTGCTGGATTTGAACCATCAACCCTATGGGCCGCAGCCCTGCACACAATCACTACGTCACCAGGGCTCAACTCAATATTCATTTTCCCTAAGATTCTATTGGTCAAGCCATTGGATCCATCCAAATTCAAGGGTGGGATGGAGGGGGTGGAATAAGCTTTATCTCTTGGTATAAGGGACAGCTAAGTGTGAAGGAATTTTTAGAGGTTATCTTTGAATGACCTTAGTTTAAAGTATATCTGACAGGTAAATAAATAGCATAAATATTGACTGCTTTTCCAGAGACAGAGGAAATTTGAAGCCTGTTGTTCATGCATTATTAGTTTCCATTGTCCATATTTAAGGATAAAAACTGTTTTTCTAATATTAGGATATGTTACTGCAGAGATGCTAAAATTCTGGACAATTAGTTTTTTTTTCTCATATAAATTTTGAGTCAAAATGACTCAATAGATTCAGTAAATGTCTCCAGGAACCTATGTTGAGAAGCTGAATGATCCTTTACCATCTGGTGACATCAGACATACATATCTATACCATTTTGATGCTTAAAAATATTTTCCTACTTACTTTCTTTCCCATACTTTTTCCACAGCACCCACTTTTATGGGAAGCAAGCCACACCCCAAAGAAAAATCTTTACAATTGATTAATTCAGGACAGTGATTTGAGTAAGAGTGTCGTATCCCACCTTAATCTTGCAATTGAGGGACTGCTCATAGCAGATTCCGCTATGGGGGTGATTACCATATGTGAGATCACATCAGTGAAGATTGCTTGGTCTTTAGCACTATTTTCCAACTTACTTTCCCATGCCCTGGTGAAAGCCATTTTGACAAACAAACCAAAATGTAAAAAACCCGTGAGTTGTGAAAATTAATCTGACTTCTTAATCTGTTAGCTGCATGGTTTCAGGAGTAATAAATAATAAATAACAAAAGAAACCAAAAGCCAGGAGATTCGACACTGTCTCATCCCTAAAGGCCTCATTCCTAAATCATCAGCTTTCCTGGCTTCCAGAAGCCCTTCTGCCCTTGTAAAGACATTTGACCTTATAGTCATTCAAGGAGGTTCCAAGGTTGGGTTGTTTGATCTCTATTCCTAGGTTTGGGTTCTGATCCATGGATCACCATGAAGGAATGGAAGGAGGGAGAAATGCAACTGCTGTGCTCCTCAGAGGGGTGGTTTCCTCAGCCTCATGTGCAGTGGAGGGACGCGGAAGGAAGGATGATGCCCTTATTTTCTGAGGTCCTGACACAAGACCGTCATGGGCTGTTCCGTGTGGAAGCAACTCTGCATCTCAGAAACAGCTCCATGGTGAATGTCACCTGCTCCTTCAGCAACCCCCTTCTGTGTCAAGAGAAAACAGCCACCTTTACTTTCTCAGGTTAGTCATTGCATGGATTTCTCTTAGCATTTGGGAATATTTATGATTCTCAGCCCTGGTATGCTAGTTTTACTGATCCTTTTTTAATTTAATCATTTTATTGGGGGCTCATACATCACTTTTCACCATACATAGTTGAATATATAGTTACATATACTATGCCAAGCACCTTCACATGCCTGCTTTTATTAACATTCTCCTAATATCTGCTTTTCCACTTGGGCCCTTGATATGAGCTTCTCTTCCTTCCCTGTCCATCTTTCTCCCCCTCCCCCTAGTCCTCATTTCTTTATAAATTATTATTGTTTTGCCATATCTTACACTGCCCAACATCTCTCCCTGACCACTCTTCCATATGTCAGTCCTCCAGATAGGAGGCAGTCTGTAGATCCCCACAGTTGGCTCCCTCTCTCCACTTTCCCTTCATCCATCTGGTAACTCCACTGTCACCACTGATCCCGAGGGGTTCATCCACCCTGGGTTCCCTGTGTTTCTAGTTCTCTTCTCATCTCTGCCAGTGTACCTCCTCCAGTCCAGCTGAACTTGCAAGGTAGAGTTGGGACCATGATGGTTGTGGGGAGGAAGCCTTCAGGAACTAGAGGAAAATTTTATGCTTCATTGCTACCTTACTTCCCCTTGACTGACCCATCTCCTCCCCATGACTCCCCTGTAAGGGGTTGTCCAATTGTCCACAAATGGGCCTTGGGCCCTCACACTGCTCTCCCCCTCATTTTTTTCTCCCCCTCATTCTTATTGATTTGATTCTTGTTCTTTGATGTTTGTTATCTGCTCCCTTCAACCCCTGTGATCACACAGGTCAGTGTGCTTCTTCTGTGTGGGCTTTGCTGCTTATGCACTGGATGGCCACTTGTTCACCTTCAAGCCTTCAAGCTTTTAGGTGGCTGAGCACCATCACTTTTCCCAGCTCTGTCTGCCTCTGCACCCTTTTGTCCTCAGCAATCATGTCGGGAGGGTGGGGACATAGTGATATGATTTGTGTTCTTTGATGCCTGGTACCTGGTTCTTTCCACTCCTCATGGCCGCACGGGCTGGTGTGCTTCTTCTATGGTAGGCTTTGTTGCACTCTTCGGTCATCCTCAAGCCTTTAAGACCTCAGGCATGATATCCTTTGATAGCCAGGTACCATTACTGATCTTTAAAAAGGTAGTTTTCTTGTCTGTGATGAAATCTCCAGGAGCCCTCCTGGGTTATCTATTGAGCAGGTAATCACAAGGTCAGCAGTGAGCACCCATTTGCCCTTTCTCAGGAGAAAGGTCAGGTTGTCTGTTCCTGTCAAGAATTACAGACCTCGAATCCCCTATGGACACGTCTGCTTTTCCCTATGCAGTTGCTAGGAATTGAAATGGATTCCCTGGAAGTGGCCTTGGACTGAAGTGGCCCTCGAGCTTGTGTCCAGGAGGCACAGGGAATCCTGTGTCTTCAAGTTTCTTCCCCATAGCCTCAACTCAAGCCCTAAAGGTCTACTGCTGCGTCTACACCAGATTCTAACAATTGACCTTGATTTTACTGTACTTATGTAATTTCTTCTCATAATATGAACAGCGTGCCTTTCCCCCTTAGTTGATTTTTTTTTAAATTAAAAAATGACTTTTCTGGATAGCTTCTTCATGGAGGCCATCTGGAAACTTTACCCTTTCCCTTTAGTGATCCCAAGTGGTGGGATATTATAATTTGCAAAAGAAAAAGAAAAGAAAAGAAAAAAAGGGAAATGTGTGTGTGTGCACGTGTATTTGTAAGAAAACAACAACAACAACACCACTAGGGTTAATTCTGCTCAAATGTTTTCTTTTTTTCTTCTGTTACTGGCATTTTATTGGTTGGTTTGAGATCAGTACAGACATTATGAATAATTTGTACATAATTCTTTTTTTTCATATTCATATTTTTCCAATTATTTTGTTAGGGGCTCTTAAAGCTCTTATAACATTCAACACATCACTTGTATCAAGCATATTTACACACATATTGCCATATTCATTTACAAATATTTTCCACTTGAGCCCTTGGTATAAGCTCCTTCTTTCCCCTTCCCCCTTTTTTAATGGATCATTTTATTGGGGACTCATTCAACTCCCCTCACAATCCATACAGACATCAATTGTCTGCCGGCCACATTTGCACACTTGTTGCCATCATCACTTTTAGAACATCCTCCCTCTACTTAGGGAGTCAGCTCCCTATATTTCTCTTCCTTCCCCCTCTCCCACATGAACCATTAGTAATTTACAAATTGTTCTTATTTTTTCATACTGTACACTGTCAAATGTGTCCCTTGATTCACTTCCCTGCTGTCCGTGCCCCAGAGAGGAGGCTACATGTAGATCCCTGAAATTGGTTCCCCCAATTCTTAATACACAAACTGAAATCTTCAGAATTTGCTTTTAAATTCCAGTGACTGTCCCACTTTAAATTTGGAGGCAAACTTTATAAAAAGGATTATCAAGTACCTTTATCTTCAAATGTTGATAAGTTGTTGCATTGTAAGTCCTACTAATTCACGATTTGATGCCACACACACTACACATGCAGATGTTCAACCCTTCACAGCATATAATCAAGGTATTAGGAAAATTGGACTACCACAGCCAATGTTGTTAGTTCCAGAATGCTCATTCTGACAAGGAAGATATGATGACAGAAAGATTTTCAGACACAATTCTATTGAGAAAAACAAACAAAAACAGGGAAACCAGATTTTTTATGTTCAGCTCATTACAAACACCTGACGATGACTACAAATTGTCAATAACTATGTTTTGTACTAGGGACACACAAACTTCTCTCATCTCATGAAATGTTATGTTGACAACCCAAGACAAACATTCCCACAATTCACCACCCCACTCTTTTCTGATATCACCAAAAGCAAAAGGCAAAAATCAGCCAGTAAATGATTTCACGTTTTTTTAAAAAAGCACTTACACTTAAAAAAAAAAAGAGTATGAAGTGGGCTTTGTTATTTCTTTAAAATATTTCTAGAGCTACTAAAAAACTTCTTGAATCTACAAAGTAGTTGATGAAGCTATCACCCCCCAATAAAGTGATTAAAAATAAAAGCTATTCTGGATTGTAGAAGAAGGAAGATAACAGGGCTCACTGATAAAATGTGATAGATAGGCATTTGCTTCTTTTTCTCCTGTTTTGTCAAGGACTGGACTCTGCTCATGGTTCCTTTCTCCGTTTTCTGCAGGTACGTCTTTCGCTTCTTGCTTTGCTGCTTCAGCCTGTTTTTCTCTTCTTCCCCCGCTTCCCTCTTCCTTTTTGCTTGCACTGTGTTGTCTGATGGTTTATCCTTCTCTTTCTCCTATTCAGGCTCCCTTCCACTTTTGCAGGCGCTGGTTTCACAATCTCCCCACCTCCTGTTGGGCTCCTCCTTCATTTTCCCTGCAGTCAGCCGACCTTCCTTTTGGGCACCTTGGCTGTGGGGAGAGAGCTTGCTGTCTGCCTGCGGACCATGTGGCACCTGAGAGCTTTCAAGAAGCTGGCTTACTTCGCTGCTGCCACTCTGTCCCCCTCCTGAGCTGCTTGGACCTGTGGCAGGGGCGGGAGGTTGGAGTTGTGGGGGTTGTGGGTGTGGGTGGCTAAGGGAACTGGATAGGAAGCTCGCTCCCCCCTCCTTATATTTCCTCGTCAGCTTCCTCCCACAGGGCAGGAGAAGCAGTTCAACAATCGCCACGAGAGACCTGTCAGTTTTCAAAATTTACTGATTTCATGATTTAATTGGGCTTCTTGGGTTTTGTTTCAGAGTTCAGAATGGCTCTCCCATGGAAGATACTTGTAACTTTGTCAGTGTTGCTTCTTGCTGTTGTATTCTGGAAGAGGAGAAAGAGCAATAAAAAAGTGTATACAGGAGGTAAGAGGCAAAGAGAAAGAGGATGGAGATGGCCTTATTGCTTAATGTACCCAGATTACCCTGCCTCAATTCTATAAGGAAAGTAAGAATTTTGGATTGTGGAATCCAGGACGGAACGTATTTTGCTTATGGGAACCTTCCTGCAGCGACATTTCCCTTTTCTGTCTTTTGGGTGATCACCTCTCATAAAATCTCTGGTAACATTCCGCGATTCACAAAATACACAAGAACCCCAGGCTTACCTACATGTGATCAAGGATCAGTGTTGAATAAAATAGCTAACTGAAGTGGTTGAAAGAATCAAGAGTTACAAGAAAATAATTTTATTTCCTACTGCCCATTCCCAAGAGATTTATTTGAGGAGGAGGAGGAAAAGCTTTGTGGAGTAACTGTCCTTTAACTGTAGGCAAGGAATCAAGATTCAACTAAAATAGAACACACACACACACACACACACACACTTACTGCCAATGGAGTCAACGTTGTGCATATCTAACATGTCGTCTTCATTGGTACTCTTTCAGACACTCTAGCTTTTCTCTTACAGAGAAACCTGGTAGTTTTGAATTGCTCACATGACTCCTAAACCACTAGGGCTTCTTTGATAAGCCACATGGACATTTCACTCACCTTCTTCCAAATCTAGTTATTTTCTCGTTGGTGATTTCTAGTGTGCATGTGAAGAATTTCTCCTACACTGCTCAATAGGCTCTTTCTATGTTTCTTCTGGAGATTTCTTTTGTCATGGAATTTTTGTTTGCCTGTTCAGACTTAATACCGTGGAATTGTTACTTGAATACTCCTTCCCTCCAAAAAGGGACAACTTTCCATGGGAATTAATTTTTTTCCCCCTACAGTGCATGTGACATTGGATCAAAATACAGCTCATCCAGAACTCATGTTGTCGGAGGGAAATAAGTGTATAACCCGTGGAAATACCTGGCAGAAGCTTCCAGACACCCCACAGAGATTTGACTGCTTACCTTGCGTGCTGGGACAAGAAGGGTTCGTGTCAGGCAGATGGTCCTGGGAGGTGGAAGTTCTGGGTGGGACAGGATGGCTCTTGGGTGTTGCCAGGGATAATGTCGTAAGGAAAGGGTCCATATCGGTATCACCTGAGACTGGATTCTGGGCAATAGGGTGCTATGGAAATGAGTCCTGGGCTCTCACCTCACCATCAACTCTGTTTCCCATAAATTTGGCCCCTGGACGATACAGAATCTCCCTTGACTATGCTTCTGGACACCTCTCCTTTAAGAACATGACCAACAAGGGTTTTGACTACACCTTCCCCAAATGCTCATTTTCTGGAATTCTGCGCCCCCTTTTCATTCTTTGGGTGCCTAGGACAGATTCTCCTGATATCCTCCCTGTCCACTCTCTAAGGAAAACACCAACCTCAGATTCTGAAATCCAGAAGTGTATTCCAGCTTCCTGCTTTTCTTTTCTTTCACCAATTTCTCATAGGAGGCTCCCACAATCATCTCAATGCCAGCTCAGACTTCTTTAACCTCCCCGGAGCTTAAGTCTGACCTGGAGACTCCACTCTTCAGAGACTCATCTGACCCCACGGACTCTGCTCTCCTGAATCGTGATCACGATCTGATCATGAGTTAAAAGCGATTAGATGTCAAAAGAGAATGAATGTGACATGAAAACTTGGAAAGAATCTTAAAATCTCCAGAGTCATATGAAGAATACCTGCTAATGGCACTGCTGCCTTCTTGGAAGGCAGACATGGAGCTGCTGCTGCCCACCGAACACCCCTCCTTTACAGTGTTCTGGAGTTTCTCCCTTGGGTCCTAGGGTATGTTTATCCATCTTTTAACTCATAAATTTATGTTTGAAAGTATGTATAAATGTTCCAAAGAATTTATACATTTCAGACATTGCTGTACTATTCTTTATATATGTTTAATATAAAATGACTTGTTAATATGCTCAATTTTCCCAAATATGTTTTTGACATGTGGAACTACTTTGATTGTAATTTAAAAGGCTGTATTTTATAAGACATGCTGGACAATCCTGAAAAAACTAAAAGTATTGGTCACCCCCTTATAGGGGAAATCACAGGGGAGAGATGGGCCAGTGAGGTAGCAATGAAGCATAAAACCTTCCTCTGTTTCCTGAAGGGTTCCTCCCCCAAACCAGCACAGCCCCAAATCTGTCCTGCAGTTCCAGCTGGACAGGAGGAGGTGCACTGGTGGAGGTGGGAGCTGGAAACGAGGGAACGCGGGGTGGACAAACCTCTCGGGGTCATTGGTGAGAATGGAGTTGCTGGATGGGTGGAGGGAGGGTGGGGTGGAGAGAGGAAGTCAGCTGTGGGGATCTGCAGACTGTCTCCTATCTGGCAGACGTAGGGAGGAGTGGGCAGGGGGAGATGTCGGGCAGTGTAAGATATGACAAAACAATAATTGCAAAGTAATGAGGACTGGGGGGAGGGGGCAAAGGTTGGAGGGGAAAGGAAAGGGGCCTCATACCAAGGTCCCAAGTGGAGGGGCAGATGTTGGGAGAATGTCGATGAGGACAGGCAAGTGGGGGTGCTTGGCACAGTGTATGTAACTATGTATTGAACTATGTATGATGAAAAGCGATGTATGAGCGCCCAATAAAATGATAAATTAAAAAAACTCAAAAGTTAAAAAAAATAAAAGTAGCTTTTGTTTTTCAAGTTTTAGCGTCTTTCCTCTCTGTGGCTGTTGGCTTGCTTGTGGAGGTTATAGGCACAGTTCTACATAGGTATTCTCTGGAGAAATGCCAATAAAGTATAACTCTTGTATTGGTCAGATGACTTGACTATACACTGAGAAACATACTTTCCTTAGCCTCCAAATTGAAAATTAATATACTATATCCATTCAATTATAGGTGGAAAGACTACTAAGAAGGAGAAAGAGTTGGGGTTGAGTAAGGTCCCCTAATGACTTGAAGAGCCTCTGTGATGAATGGACAAGTAATGGGATTTTTCCTTTGGGGACCTGGCTCCCTCCTGCTTTGAAGGATCGATAGCTGGTTGTAGATGTGCAAAATTGTGGCTCCTTCAACAGAGATGTACAGATGAGGTGAATAACAGTGCCAGGGAAGGAGTGCTTGAACAGTTTCCAGGAAGGGGTGTAGGCTCAAATTGTCACTCTTCCCCCGCAACTGTCATCGACCTCATCTGTAAGTCGATTGAGAGCAGAATAAATGCAATAAAGGCAATCGTTATTTTTGCTTATTTTGTCTTTGTGAATTCCCATCTCCCAGAAAAATGCCTGGCATATGTTAGCTGACCAATAGATATCTGTGGACTACATTACAAGATCCATAAAATGACATTTATGGAGTCTCTTATCGGTAGAGTATACTGTACTAGAGCCGAAAGATAAAGTGTTACTATGTCAACATTCTAAACCCCAAGTATTTATTATAATGAACTCACTTAAGTTTTTACATGCTTTGTTAGAGCTTCTTAAACTATTCAAATTGTCAGCTTATTCCAGCAATAAAGAATTATTTGAGGGACGGGTGCACATGGGGGAGGATCAGGGACATTTCTCCTCTGAGCAGCACAGGTCTTGGGGCCAGAGGGACGGGCATACAGCCCGTCCATGACGCTGGGCAATAAACGAGAGGGCTACCAGGTCCAAAGGACAAGGGGAACCTGCCACAGGGAAACATTTGCCATGGTAACACCTGTTCCTTCAGAAACAGCCTTAGGGAGACAAAGAGAAAGCCGAGAAAGACAAAGAGGGTAGCCCTAGTGTTACCAAGAATAGCGTCAACAAGAAAAGCAGCCAACCTTGGAAATATCCTGCTAGACCTTCAAATAGGGAACAGTCTGCAGATGCTATGACCAAGACGAGTGAGAAGACTCACGCCTCAAGGGTACCACTGAAAAACGGGGACCGGCGCTGTTGGCAACGTCATCACCGTTACCACAGACTTGAAGGAAAAGCCTCGCTCCTCCGCATCCCTCCAGGGAGCGCAAGCACAGATGGGGCTGGGGTAGCACAGACCTTCTTGCTCCTTGGCGCCACAGGGGGACATGTCAGGGGACGCTGACGACACTTCCTGAAGGGGCACGTGGAACTGTGAAAACTGTGAGTCAGAGTGGGAAATTCAAACTCTCTCCCTGCTCATGCTGCCTTCCCCCCTGCACATTCGCCTGCAGACACCGGTCTCTCAATGCCACTGTCCTGAGGACCACGGTCGTCATGGATTTCCCGCTAACAAGGCATTTTTGCACTCGGATGATAACCCTTGACACTTTCATGTATTCCATCGTTTATTATGATTTAGCTAGCAAGCACCCCTCAATATATTTCTCATATTTTAAAAAATGTGCACAATGTTCCATGTACATTACAACTCTCTCTCTCTCTCTCTCTCTCTCTCTCTCTCTCTCTCTCTGTGTGTGAGTGTGTGTTGTTCTTTTGGGGGGAAGAGACTTTTATTTATTGTGCTCATAAACTCCATCTTTTCAGCCTACCCATTTAACTTTGGATCTTTCTTTGAATTATACTATTTTCTATCAGTTCTGATACAACTATCTATATCTATATAATTATCTATGAAGGGTTATTTGAAACCAAATCAATGCAGTGCTGGTCCTTAGTATACTATGAAGTGAATACAATGCTGGCCACATACAGAGATCTGGGACAGTCCCTATTATGACAATGATGAAATTGGATTAAAATCAGATTTCCATGAAATATATTCCAAAGCAGGTAGGAAATTAATTTCTCTCATCTCTCCAAACAGTACCAGACAATATAGAAGTGTGTTAACACAATGTGATCTCAAGTTTAGAAGTTTGCTCCCGAGAGTCTGAATGTGCAATGAAATAACTGACCTCGTACATGGTGTGCGGAGACCTTCAACCACTCCAAAGTCACCCCAACAGCTCCAGAATGCCAAGCATCCCTAAGGATTATGGTTACATGTTAGTGTTGCTGTTCTGACACACGTGTTCATGAAAGTATGGTGTTCTGTAACTCAAATTTCACCCATCCCAGGCCTCTACTCATGATTGAGGTTAATCTATAAAATTATAAGAGATAATTTAAGTTTAGAAAAAAAAAGAATCAGAAGCAGCAAAGCCCACATGGACGAAGCACACCAACCTGTGTGGCCATGAAATATCAGAGGGAACCTGTGTCAGACATCAAAGAACCAAAAAATTATATATCATTATAAATGAGGGGGAGTACAGCTTGAGGATCCAAAGTCCATCAATAGGTGAAGTGACATCCCCTTGCAGAAGGGTTGCAGGGAGGAGATGAGTCAGTCAAGATACAGTGTGGCCACAATGAGTTATGCAACTTTCCTCTAGCTCTCAAATGCTTCCTCCCACCCACTATCATGATCCCAATTCTACCTTATAAATCCAGCTAGACCAGGAGATGTACACTGGAGCCAGAAACATGGGGAATTCAGAACAGATGATCCCTTCAGGACCGGTGGTGGGAGTGGTGATACTGGGAGGGTGGAGTGTAAGGGGGGAATCAGTTGCTGTGATCTACATATGACCTTCTCTCGGGGGTGCAGACAATGGGGAAGTGAGTGAAGGGACACATTGGACAGAGAACAATACGAAAAAGTAATAACAATGTGTAAATTATTAAGAGTTCATGGGGGAGGGGGAGTGGGAAAGGAGAGGACATATGGGGAGCTGGTACTCGGGGCCCAAGTGGAGGAAAGATGTTTCAGGCGTGATGATGTCAACAGCTGTGCAAATGTGGTTTGCATACAATTGACGGTATGTATTGATAATGATGGGAGTTGTGCGAACCCCCAATAAAATGATTTATAAAGTGGAAAAAAGAAGGATAAAAGCTTTCAATTTGAATGTGTATCTAAATTGAATCAATCGATAAGTGAATCAATCGATAGAGCTAAATTCAATGTCATTATTTTGCAAGAAATCATTGGCATTTGGAAACTCTCCATCTCTTGTCTATGTTCCTATAGGTATAGGTGAGGATATGATGGATGATACTATCCCTGACATTTTCATAATTCTAATTCCAATAAGGTATCTGTGGCAGTCCCCTTATTTGGTGTCGATTTGAGGATGAAGGGTGTAGGGGTGGAGTCTAGCCCGTCAATCTGGAGGTAGCCAAGGAGACCTCTGTGTGGGTCTGGCCTTCTCCTCTGAGAATTCTGGGAAATCTGGTGCTTCCTTCTTGGAAACAAGAGACACTCTCACACTCCCTTGAAGACTCTACTGACAAGGCTCACTTCCTGTAAGACATCTCTGAAGAGAAGCCACATGGACCCACCTTGATGCAGCCCTGGGTGCTTTCAAGCCATGCAGAGACCCCTGTCAGAGATGTTTATACTGCCACTGGATCCAGAGATATTCTACCCACCAGCCTGTGATCTTCTACATCCATTGTCATTGCAAGTGCTTTGTGAGTCTGAAGAGGACTTTATAGATTGCTGTCAGATATATGGGCTAATATTGGACTTAGGGATTTGTTCTGAACTGAATTGGGACATTTTCTCAATATTTAATTGCTCTTGTATATAAATCTCTTTCTTATACATGTAAGAGTTCCTATGGAATTGTTTCTCCAGTCTACCCAGACTAACACAGTATCTATCTTTACCTTTTCCTTCATTGTTCTCCAGCCTAAAGGTTAAGTTTGAAATGATAAAACTCAATTGTAATTAGTGAAATAGTGACAGGTGGAAGAATCCAGTTGTAAGAAAAAAAACTGAGAAATAATGTAATTTCTGAGGAGTAGAACTAAAAAGTCATTTGGGACATTCATATCTTGTGTCAGGAGGATATAATCAATACAAAATAGTCAAAATTGTGCCCACTATCTTTCCTCTCTATTTTTCATTCATCTACCATTTACTCCCATTTTGTTGTTACCTTCATGTGTCCCCACTCAGACTCAGGCAGTCATATGCGATGGTGCAGAATGCAGAAAGATCACAGGCTGGTGGGTGCAAAGTCTTGTGGATACAATGGTAGTGGACACATCTCCAGGGCTTTGGCAGAACTCAGAGTCTTTTGTCAAGGGGATGGTGATGAAGGCAAGGCAGGGCGGGGGTGGGGGGGAGACTCCAGGACCCTCCTTATGAGAAGATTACACTCACCCAGAGGTACTATCAGGCAGTGAAATGATTGACAGGCTAGACCCCACCCCTACACTCTTGTATCTTCAAGTTGACATCAAATTATGTCACTCCCACACCATGGTGTTCTCTTTTGCCTCATATGTATGTGAAAGTTCGGCATTGGGTAAGAAAGCCTGCAGAAGAATTGGTGCATTTGAACTGTGGTGCAGGAGACGAATATTGAAAGTACCATGACTTCTAAAAGGACACCCTGATCGGTCTCATAAGAAGCATGGTCAGAGGGCTCCTTGGAGGCAAGGATGGCCAGAGTTTGTCTTACATTGTTTTGTCAAGAGAGACCGGTTCCCCTGAAGAAGGACATCCCATTTGTTACAGTGGAAGGGTAGCGAAAAAGAGGAAGGCCCTCAAGGAGGTGAATTGACACAGTGGCTGAATCAATGGGTTCAGTTGTAAGAAGCCTTGTGAGGATAGCACAGAACCATGCCGTGTTTAGGTCTGCTGTGTGTGGGGTCGCTATGATTGAATAGGATTGAATTTGGATTGAATACCTAACAGCAACAAGGAGTATTTCTAAGATTTGTTCATTCTTCTGGTAACTCATTATTTGTTTAATATTATCCACCAACATTACAATTCTAACATACCTATTTTTTCATGTCAATTATAATTACTCGGCACTCTTGGTGTATAAGTATGTTTGGGGTGATAGGCATAGAACACAAGTGGAAGCAAGACTTCTAAAAGCCACCTAAAACTGCCCGGGTCAGATTTAAGCCCGTTCCCAGTCATCTTCAATGGTAGGTCAGACTTCCTTGAATCAAGCATTTTCACTTTGGCTCACTTTGTTAGAAATTTATGGCACTGAAGAGATAGGAAGCCTGGGTAACGCTTTAAAGGTAACCTTTGTACTTATATTATCTTTCAAAAAGATGATAATGCTGCACTAAAGTAGAACAAGGAGATACGCAAGCCTTAGATATACAGGTGGAGTTTGAGCTCAAACTTAAGGTCTAACTTAAAAAAAATCAGTTCTTATGATATGGCCCTGCTATCCAAAAGTATAGTATCTTTGGTATCAAAAACCTATCTTCAAATAAGCAGCTCTCTTTATGAATTTTCAGAGAAGCCCACATGAAAGAAGAACACCAGTCTGTATGATCCAAGAATTGTAAATTTCAAAACCCAAGGTCAGAGAAGGGAATTGTGTTAGAGTTTAAATTCTAAGCAGTTTGTAGTAGTTGAGGGATGCTGATGAAAACCTGAAATCCATTTGCAGTGCTCCCATTCCCCATGAACACTAAACCTCTATTGGAATCTCTCAGAACATTGACCAGAGATGTCAATAGCCTTACTCTCTTTCAGATTGCTTCAGAAAGTGCACTAATGAAGATAAGAGGTTAAATTTTAACATCTTATCACCTGTTTTCCCTTTGGACCCATTTTAAAATGTCTTCTAGTCTTTATTAGTTTCTGCTTTCTTTCAGACTGAGGTTTGTTTTTTCCCCCCTGTGTTTTAGTTTGTAATTGTTGTTGGGCTTTTTTTTGGATATAACAAAAGGTAATTTTTTATTTTGTACAGTTAATACTGTAAGAACAATAAAAGAGGTATGCAAAACTAGATTATGGTATGACTTTTTTAAAACTTTTTTTATTAAATCATTTTATTGGGGGCTCATACAACTCTTATCACAATCAATACATACATCAATTGTATGCAGACCACATTTGCACATTTGTTGCCATCATCGTTCTCAAAGCATCCTGCTTCTACTTGCTTCCTTGACATTAGTTTCTCTTTTACTCCTCACCCCCTCTCTTTTTCACTGCCCCCAGGAACCATTATTCTAATTGCTTTCTCAATAGGTTCATGAAACTGGGGTTTCATATACTGAAAAACAACAATAGCAACAAACATAGAACAAAAATTCAGCAGGGTTATGCACAATGACAAAATACATCTGAGATACGCACCAATATGAAAAAAAAAGACATACAGAAAATGTTGAAAACCAGATTAGGTCCAGTGTGCATCAGAGAGGGGTTTGGAGCCAACTGGTAAGGTATTAGCTGATCAAGTCAGGCTTATTATTTCGATTTAGAGTCATGTTGTCAATATATTCTGTTTGGTAAGCAGTTTCTTACCATCCTTCAATTATGGACAGAGGGAAATTACTGGA